>CAUYRH010095066.1:0-13938 GCA_963574655.1 Perodicticus potto
GGGCACCTGTAGTCCCAGCGACTTGGGAGGCGGAGGCAGGAGACTCGCTTGAGCCCAGGAATTGGAGGTTGCTGTGAGCTGTGATGCCACGGCACTCTATCCAGGGTGACAGCTTGAGGCTGTGTCTCAAAAAAAAAAAAAGAATGTTGCTCATGATCTAAGCAGAGGGTTACCAAGTGGCATTGGTAATGGGAAGAGATAGTGAATAGTTGAGGAAGATGTAAAGAGTGACTGGTGACAGGAGACAAAAATGGAAGGATAGGATAAGTGATACAGATGTTTCAGGAAACATTTGAAAGTTTGGGAAAGTTATGGGATGGCCATGAAGGAAAACTGGTTTGGGGCAGTGGTTCCAGATAGAAGGGTGTGTATAAATGGTAAAGATATGACCATTAAATTCCCTCTATTTAGGAAGTATACATCATTGTTAAAGGGTTATATTTGTTCATATGTTCTAGCAGATATGGAAGCTTTTTTTGTGGGCCGATATGTTTGGTTTTTCATTTTTTTTGTCCCCAGTACCTGATATACCTTGCATATCGCACACACTTGTCCAATGCTTTTTGAATGAGAGTGGGAGAACTCCTGAGTTTCTGTTGCCAGTTCTGCCATTTACTAGCAGATTGACCTTGCTTTGGCAAGCTCATTAACCTCTCTAGGCTGCAGTTTTCTGGTGTATAAAAAGAGGATCATAGTAGCATGACATCTAACTCATAGTATTCAGTCATATGACGGCTTAGGCTGTGTCTGACATGTGATCTCCATAAATGTTAGAGATTACTTTCATTTCCTGGCATGCGTGGCTTTTACGATGTAGCTCCTGGCTCCTTTGCTAAGTTCGTGTTCTAACATTAGCTTGTGCTGTCCCTGCTGTCTGGAATGTTATCCATTTTCTTATTCAGTAATTCATTGATCAGGTATTTTTTGTGAATTTGAAATTTGCCTGCTAGTTCTGGATGCTTGGTTCTGAATGCCTTATATTCTAGAGAGAAGATAGACATATTTAAAAAAGTAAACCAATAAAAGAGTAGGGTTATGTCACATAGTGGCAAGTACTGTGAAGAGAGTAAAATGTCAGGTGGCACATCTAGGTGGTAAGCCTTGGATTCCAGAGTTCTGCCACTAGTGAATTTTGAAGAGGAGCTTGTTTAAATAGTTGTGGATATACCGCAATTCAGTTGATTACAGGAATTATATTTTTCATTGTCTCCCAAAATCGGTGGAGTTAGTGCAGTAGCAGTTTTTCCTGTCTTTGTTTTAATTTCAGTTGTCTTTACATGCTAAGTGAATCCTTCACTTTGGATTAATATGCAAATTTTACAATTGTTACCTAAATGCTTGTATTATCAATAGCCATTTACACATTGGTAGAGTCTTTCAAATGAGTAGTTTTAGGTTGTGAGCATTAAAATCTAGGATGGTACAGAGTACACAGTTAAACATTATAGGACCTTACCACACATATTTTATTTTAGGACTCTGTATTCATGTCAGTTATTCTTAGAGTTCGTTGTAGTCATTAGCTTTAGAACATGTTGAAGCGTTTTCCTCTTTAGACAAAGTCATCTTAAGTCTGTCAGTTTTGCCCTTAATGTCTTTAACTGTCTATCCCATTTTCTTGCCTATTGATTATGGTCTGTTCTCGTTTAAAGATGAGAAGTTAAATTTTTCTCTGGCAAAATATAGAGACCTGACTTGATTTGATCTTTTAGCCTTTTTCTGTTTATTTTAGAAAGTGAACTGTATCTTGCCTTTACCAAGAAGAGTCTGGAAATTAGCAAATGATACTGTAGAAAGTCAGGGTCTTGGAGAAGAGCTGTTGGGCTATAGGGTATTGGGAATTTTTAGAGCAAAACCCTTGAGGTTTTTTTCTTTTTTTTTTTTGAGACAGCGCCTCAAGCTGTCACCCTGCATAGAGTGCCATGGCATCACAGCTCACAACAACCTCCAATTCCTGGGCTCAAGCAAGTCTCTTGCTTCCAACTCCCAAGTAGCTGGGACTACAGGCGCCCGCCACAGCGCCCAGCCATTTTTTTGGTTGCAGCCGTCATTGTTGTTTGGAGGGCCTGGGCTGGATTCGAACCCACCAGCTCAGGTGTACGTGGCTGGCGCCTTAGCCCGTTGAGCCACAGGCGCTGAGCCAACCCTTGAGGTTTTTAAGTGAGACTGGGGTAATAGTTTTTTATTTATTTTTGCTACTTTAGAGGTCTTACTCTTTGTCTCTTAGGACCTTGCTGAGAGAGATGGACTGATAATTTAAATTTTTATTATATCGGTAATTTCTGCATAATTAGTTTCTTCTGGACTTTTTCTGGACTATTCTGTGGTTAATTTACAACCCTAAAATTACTATTTTAAAGGTACAATTTATTAGCTGTTCTGCTGATTTTAACTTAATATCCAATGATATCACATTTATTTTTCAGGTATCTCAACACCCAGTTTATTAAAAAGAATAAATTGACAGAAGCTGACCTTCAGTATGGCTATGGTGGTGTAGATATGAATGAACCACTTATGGAAATAGGAGAGGTAGGAGATTCTTTAAATGACGGGCAGAGCATAAGAATGTTTTTATACATTGAGGTAATTTGATTCAGTGTCCTTTTCTAAAGACACTGAGTTGACTGAAAATTATTAAGATTTAACACATCCTAAATGTCAAGTAAATAAAACATTGTAATGAAAATTGATTCAGAGGAGTAGAGATTTTTCTAATGATTAAATGAATGATAGATGAATGAAATGGTTAATGGTTCTACGTTGTTAAAAAAACTCATAAAATTATATAGAAAATGTTGAGACACTTGTATTTTTTTCAACTTTATTTAAGATGATTTTTTATGTCTATTTACTTGTTTGTTTTTTTTTTTTTTTGAGAGATAGGGTCTCACTTTGCTGCCCAGGCTGGTGTGCAGTGGCAGGATCATAGCTAATTGTTAACCTCCCATTCAAGTACTAATCAGGCCCACCTCTGCTTAGCTTCAGAGATCGGGGGCATTGAGGGTGATATGACATTAGACTCACTGTTAACCTTAAATTCTAGTGCTTAGTTGATTCTCTTCTTGCCTCAGTGTCCTGAGCTCTGGGATTACTGGCATGAAGCTCTGGGCCTAGCATAGAAAAAAAAGTGCAGAGGCCAAGGACTTAGAGGCTAAAAAACCCCACAAATTTATGGAAATTACAGATTTATTGAACTTTACTTAAAAAATAAAAGTAATTCAGAGTAAAACAATGAAATGTGCTGTTCAAGTAATTCATCCAGTTCTTGGGATGGTGCAAATTTAAAAGTTGAAAATTATATTTAATGCATGTACTGATTGTGAAAGAAATACTCCTGTACAAATTTGTTTATTCCCTCAAAACATTTTGAGAGCTGAACATTGAGGATGAAACAGTAAACAGAAAGTCCTTGTCCACATAAAGCGTATAAATTCAGATAAGGGAAGCACATGCCAAATAAGTAAAGAAAATAGTATTAAATTGTGATGAGTTTTAGTGCAGGAAATAAACAGCTAAGGTTCAATATTAGTAGAAATCTAAATTAACAATCGTTTTAGAAAGAAATCGACTAGTGTCTTTCAGTATACTTTCTTTTTTTGTTATTATTGAATCATAGCTGAGTACATTAGTGCAGTCAAGGAGTACAATGTGCTGGTTTCATATACAATCTGAAATATTTTCATCAAACTGTTTAACATAGCCTTTATGGCATTTTTCTTAGTTATTGTATGAAGACATTTGTACTCTGCATTTAGTAAGTTTTGCCTGTACCCTTCTAAGATGCACGTAGGTGTGGCCCCACCAATTACCCTCCCTCCCTCCACCCATCCTCCCCCCTCCCTCAGTACACTTTCAAAATATTTAACACTTTTTAACCAAGTAATTTCATGTCTAGAAATCTGTGCTTGGAAAATAATAAATATGGGGGAAAAGTTTAAATTTTTAAAAGTTTTTTTGTAATCATTGGTTATAATAGAGTGATTATGGTGAGCAATAAAAACCATGCATAGAAAAATAGGTACAGTATGGTTTGTTATAATGATTGGCAAATGGACTCTCACTTAGAAGAGGATCAGAAGGCATTGGGCGGCACCTATGGCTCATGGAGTAGGGCTCCAGCCCCATATACCAAAGGTGGCGGGTTCAAACCCAGCCTCGGCCAAACTGTAAAACAGAAAAATAGCCAGGCGCCTGTAGTCCCAGCTACTTGGAAGGCTGAGGCAAGAGAGTCGCCTAAGCCCAGGAGCTGGAGGTTGCCATGCTGATGCCACGGCACTCTATTGAGAATGAAAAAGTGAGACTCTTGTCTCTACAAAAAAAAAAAGACAGCATCATTGTTCTCTGTAGCAGAAAACTGGAAGCACAAATGCATCAGCAGTCATCATCAGTGGAAAAATATTTCATGGTATATTCATTGGTAGGGTTCTGTGTAGCCCTGCCCATTATTGAGCTATAAGCTGTGTGTTTCAATGTGGATGGATTTCAGTAACAAAGTTTAATTAAAAAAAACATTCACAGAAGAATATACAATGGGATTTTGTTATGAAGGTCATTGGGTGATGTGTACACATTTGGTAGAACTGTAAGCATATGAATGGTTTAACATAAAATTTAGGACAGTGTTAACCTGAGGGGAAAAGAAGACATTTGGGGCAATAGTAGTGGTGAAGTTGTATTTCTTAAATTGGATAGTGAATACTGTAAACTTACTTAACTCTTTTTTTGTTTGTATGAAATATCTCATAATTAAAAAAAATCAGCCAACAGCTAAGCAAATCACCATGTTCTATTCAATACCAATCCTTTGCTTCTGTTATAGTCTTGGGATCTGTAGGCCATCCATAATGTCTGGCATTTAACGATCAGTATAGCAAGGTTTTATAATAATCACTTATTTCTGTAAGATTTTCGGTTGAAAATAAAACCCAAATTCTGTTCTTTTACAAACCTGTTCTGAGAATTGTCATCTCAAATTAGAATTTGCCTCCTTTGAATTTTTAAATTTTCATGTAGTTTTCATCAGACTTTGAAATATTAGCTATAAATTCTTCTTTTGACAAGTATCTTTACTTTAAAAAAAAAAAAAAAACCTTGAGCAGCTCTTAAAAACAAATACTGAGTAATTCAGCCTTGATTTTTTTTTTACCCTGGCAGCTAGCATTGGATATGTGGAGGAAATTGATGGTTGAACCACTTCAGACCATTCTTATACGAATGCTGCTCCGAGAAATCAAAAAGTGAGTGCTGACATTTATGTTTCTGAGTCAATTCTGTTTTGCTCTTTGATATGCTTTAAAAATTGGCTGGTCGTGGGCCTAGTTTTATGGTAATGAGCCTTATTTTACTTCTTAATAACATTATTTCAAAGTTGCTTTATAATCTTTTTCATCTTTTTTTTTTTTCTGATTGCTTTTTTTTTAAAATTATTGTTGGGGGGATTCATTGAGGATACAAAGAACCAGGTTACATTGATTGCATTTGTTAGATAAAGACCTTCTTATAATTGTGTCCTTTCCCCAAAATTCTTTTTTTTTTTTTGAGATAGAGCCTCAAGCTGTCGCCCTGTGTAGAGTGCGACGACATCACAGCTCACAGCAACCTCCAACTCCTGGGCTCAAGCGATTCTTCTGCCTCTGCCTCCCCAGTAGCTGGGACCACAGGTGCCCGCCAATATGCCCGGCTCTTTTTTTTTTGGTTGCAGCCGTCATTGTTGCTTGGCGGGCCCAGGCTGGATTCGAATCCACCAGCTCAGGTGTATGTGGCTGGCACCTTAGCCTCTTGCTTGAGCCACATGCACCAAGCCCCAAAATTCTTTTTTTTTTTTTTTTTGAATCAGATTCTTAAGCTGTCTCCCTGGGTAGAATGCTGTGGCATTACAGCTTACAGCAACCTCAAACTCTCGGGCTTAAGCGATTTTCTTGCCTCAACCTCCCAAGTAGCTGGGACTACAGGCAACCATCACAGTGCCCAGCTATTTTTTGGTTATAGTTGTCATTCTTTGGCAGGTTTGGGTTGGATTCGAACCCACCAGCTCCAGTGTATGTGACTGGCACCCTAGCTGCTGAGCTATAGGCTCGGAACCTTTTTTTTTTTTGTTTTGAGAGTATCTCTTCTTTACTTATGTCCTAATACGCTTAGTAAAAAAATGTGAGAGAAGTGACTTGTTGCTTTTCAATCCCAAATCCTCTTTGACCTGCTAGCAGTGCCAGGTGTTTGTACTTATTCTCAGTTTAGATCCTGATGAGGATTACTTATTCAAGAAAACAGTTTCTACTAGGTAGTTGGTTACCTTTTAGCCCCAGTATTATAATTTATAGCTTGCCTAATATTGTGATGTAAATTTATGGGAAAATGGCTTCCCACTCTACTCATGGCCCAGAGTGGTTGGTTCTTTACTTTTTGGCTGTGTGAGTGCAGTTTGGGACAAAGAAAATTTTCCTGTGGAGTCTATAGTAGAACATCTCTGGATTGGCTCTGGCCTAGAAGATTCATAGACTTCAGCTTTAGAGAAATGAAGGCACTATGTTAGTCCTTCAAATATATGTGTAGTAAATTCCAGGCTACTGGAACTGATGTTACCAGAATTATCTAGGCCAGTGAATAGTGTGGGGATGGCCATTCCAACTGAATCTACTTTCTTTAAAACACATCTATACAGTTTTTATGTGAAGAATATTTATCCAAGGGTTGTCATTACTGTGGTGCTCCCAGTAGGAAGTAAGAGGTTAAAAACACACACACACACACACCCTTCACAAAAGAGGATAGAGGAGATTTTTACATTCTATCTAGTGCCCAATAGAAAGTAGTAGTAGAGCTTAGTAACTTGATTTTATTTATTTATTTATTTCTCTCTCTCTCTCTCTCTCTCTGTATATATATATATAAATGTATATATGTATGTATGAATTTATATATTTAAATTTTGAGTTAATAGGAGGATACGTGTAATTAGGTTACACAATTTTCACTGACCATTTTAATGATTACATTGTTTTCAAAGATTAGAAAGATGAAAAGAAAAGGCAAAAGTGAAGTAGTAGGGTTGGGACCATTTTCCTTCCTCTTTTCTCTGCTAAACTATGACTAAAAGAATATTCTCAACATATACATTCTAAAATAATTTATTTTGGTGAAAAATACTAATTTCTTTTTTTACTTGGAATTCAACTATTTTATATTAAAAGTATAAAGAAAACACTGTTGGACGGTGCTTGTGGCTCATCGAGTAGGGCACCAGCCCCATATACGGAAGTTGGCGGGTTCAGGCCCTGCCTCCGCCGAACTGCAAAACAGAAAAATAGCCGGGCGTTGTGGTGGGCGCCTCTAGTCCCAGCTACTCGGGAGGCTGAGGCAAGAGAATCACCTAAGCCCAGGAGTTGGAGGTTGCTGTGAGCCGTGTGATGCCACGGCACTCTACCAAGGGTGATAAAGTGAGACTCTATCACTACACACACAAAAGAAAACATTGTTATACTTTTTAATGTACTTTTTAATATTAAACTTTGTCCCAACCAAGCAAATTTTTAAAGTGTGATTGTTAGCTTGTATGGATTTGATAAAAAATGAAACTGTAAGAAAAATAATACAACTATAGAATATTCTAGAGAAGACAGAGATCAACTGATCAACCTGTCTCCTTGTTATCAGCTTCCATTAAAGCAGTATTGAATGTGCTGCATTAATAATCTCACAATAATCTTGTGTCACCTGTTAGGTACAGTTTCACATTTTATAGCCAAGGAAACTAAGCATATTAATAATAGAAAATGAAACATAGGAACTATGTGCCAAGCAGTGTGCTAAAGTTTTTGCATGCATTATCTATCCTTTTTTTTTGGCCAGCGCCGGGCTTGAACCCACCACCTCCAGTATATGGGGCTGGCGCCCTACTCCTTGAGCCACAGGGGCCGCTCTGCATTATCCTATTTAATCCTCATAACCCTGGAAGCTTGATGCAATACCCATTGCCATTTTACCCATGGAGAAGTCAGTGGTGGTGCTCTGACTGAGATAATTTAACTCCAGATCCTATCTTCTCAATTCTAGGGATTCAGATCTAGGTTTATCTACCTCCTAATCCATTGTCTGTTTTTTGTTTTTTTTTAAGACAGAGTCTCACTATGTCACCCTGACTAGAGCGCTGTGAAGTCACAGCTCACAGCAACTCCAAACTCTTGGGCTTAGTGAATTCTCTTGACTCAGCCTCCCAAGTAGCTGGGACTATAGAATACCACCACAACTCCTGGCCATTTTTTGGTGGTAGTTGTCATTGTTGTTTGGCAGCCCGCACTGGATTCAAACCTGCCAGTTCCAGTGTATGTGGCTGGTGCCCTAGCCGCTGAGGTATAGGTGCCGAGCCATTGTCTATCTTTTTAATTCATAGAATATTTCTTCTTCTGGCTCTAATACCTTTAACTTAATGATGAGTATAATTTAGTTTTTAGTTTTTTTTTTTCTGAGACAGAGTCTCACTATGTTGCCCTTGGTAGAGTGCCGTGGCGTTTCAGCTCACAGCAGCCCCAAACTCTTGGGCTTAAGCCATTCTCTTGCTTCAGCCTCCCGAGTAGCTGGGACTACAGGTGTCCCTCACAATGCTGGCTATTTTTTTTTTGTAGCAGTTGTCATTATTTAGCTGGCCTAGGCTGGGTTTGAACCTGCCAAGCTCAGTGTATGTGGCTGGCACCATAACCTCTGTGCTACGGGCACCGAGCCGCGTATAATTTAGTTTTATAATGCTTTGAATATTCTAGCATTTTCTTACATATTTTTTGTTTGGTCCTTTGGCAAGAGCAGATTTTATTTATGTGTAAGTAAATTGAACTTGGTAAAGCTAAGGAAATACAAACATCATGCTTTTATTTTTTTATTTTACTTTATTTTTTTTTGAGAGAGAGCCTCAAGCTGTCACCCTGGATAGAGTGCTGTGGCATCACAGCTCACAGCAACCTCCAACTCCTGGGCTCAAGCGAGTCTCCCACCTCCACCTCCCAAGTAGCTGGGACTACAGGCGCCTGCCACAACCCCCGGCCATTTTTTGGGTGCAGCTGTCATTGTTGTTTGGCGGGCCCAGGCTGGATTTGAACCCGCCAGCTCAGGTGTACGTGGCTGGCGCCTTAGCCTGTTGAGCCACAGGCGCCGAGCTGACATCATGCTTTTAGACTTCCAACTCTTTACCCATTGTCATTTGAGCAAATATTGTCATAATCTCATAATTTCTTTTTCTTTTTTTTTTTTTTTGAGACAGAGCCTCAAGCTATCCCCAGATAGAGTGCTGTGGCATCACAGCTCACAGCAACCCCCAATTCCTGGGCTCAAGTGAGTCTCTTGCCTCCGCCTCCCAAGTAGCTGGGACTACAGGTGCCCCCCACAACGCCCGGCCATTTTTTGGCTGCAGCCGTCATTATTGTTTGGCGGGCCCGGGCTGGATTCGAACCCGCCAGCTCAGGTGTACGTGGCTGGCGCCTTAGCCCGTTGAGCCACAGGCGCTGAGCCCATAATCTCATAATTTCTATTGCTGTAGTTGAGCAGCTGTAGTAGATACTTTCCATTTCTAATCTCAACTGATCCTTATAACAGGATATGGTGATGAATATTATCATAAGCTCACTTTATGTGTGAGAAAAATGGAGTTTGAGAGGGTAAGCAACTTACCTATCTTATATAACTAGTAAAAGGCAGACCCAGAATTAGAATTGAGGTCATTTAGGTCCCTGTATTACATATATTCTTAGAAATAATTTGTGCAAATTGCATCTCATTGCCATTTTTACTAAAAGAAAACAGTTTCTGGCTCACCGCCTGTGGCTCAAGCAGCTAAGGTGCCAGCCACGTACACCTGAGCTGGCGGGTTCGAATCCAGCTTAGGCCTGCCAACCAAAATGACGGCTGCAACCAGAAAAAAAAAAAAAAAAAAAGCCAGGCATTATGGCAGGCATCTATAGTCCCAGCTACTTGGGAGGCGGAGACAGGAGAATCGCTTGGAGCCCAGGAGTTGGAGGTTGCTGTGAGCTGTGATGCCATGGCACTCTACCCAGGGCGACAGCTTGAGAAACTTTTTGTTTTTTTTTTTTTTTCTGGGGTTTTTGGCCGAGGCTGGGTTTGAACCCGCCACCTCTGGTATATGGGGCCAGTGCCCTATTCCTTTCAGCCACTGGCAGTGCCCCAAAACGTTTCATTGTATATATCTACAACTTCATATGGAAAGAGCTCCACTGTATACTGAATAGAATCTTTTCAGATCTAGCAGAGGGTGTCGCAAATTGATTTCCTATCAGTTTATTCACGGTTTCCTTTTCCCATATACATCCCTGGGTTCCTAGATATTTTCTCTAAATCTCTAAAGAGCTTTACTCTGTGCTAGTGCTTTCTCAGATCCGGGCAATGAAAATCAAGGTTACACTGGGGATGTTTAAAAATAAACATGAAAATATTATAAGTAGTATATGCTGATTATATATATATTTTTAATGTATAGAAAGTTAAAAAGTAAGTGACTCTTTTCTGTCAGTACCTCAGTTTTGCTATTTATTTTTATTATTATTTTTTTTAATTTTTGAGGCAGAGCCTCGCACTGTCACCCTGGGTAGAGTGCTGTGGCACCAGAGTTCACAGCAACCTCAAACTCTTGGGCTCCACCAACCCACTTGCCTCAGTCTTCCGAGTAGCTGGGTCTACAGGTGTGCACCACAACATCCAGGCTATAATCCTGGCACTCTGGGAGGCCGAGTTGGGTTAATTGCTTGAGCTCAGGAGTTCCAGACCAACCCAAGAAAGAGCAAGACCCCTTCTCTACTAAAAATAGAAAAATCTAGCTGGATGTCATAGCAGGCACCTGTGGTCCCAGCTACTCAGGAGGCTGAGGCAGGAGGATCACTTGAGTTCAGGTGTTTGAGGTTGCTGTGAGCTATGATTGCACCAGGGCTTTCTACTTGGGGAGCACTCTATCCATATCCAGGGCATCTGAGGGAGGCTCTGGCTCAGGAAAAAAGTTTAAATAAGAGCAAATCAGTGATTGGTATGAGATTGTACACTGGCAATATTTGGAAATCCCTTTATTGTATCTTCAGTATAGTGGTGGGACATGAATCTAGAGATGTGATAGAATTACTCAGAAGTATATATGCACAAACATATATAAATGATTGTGTGTAAGTACTGGAAAAGTCTGATTAAAGTTTGTAGATTGTACCAGTGTCAGTTTATGATTTTAACATTGTGCCGTAGTCATGTCAGACACTACCTTTGGTGAAAGGCATGTGATGGGTACGCAAGACCTCTCTAAATTATTTTTGCAACTGTGAGTCTGTGAGTATTTCCAAATGTGAAAAAAAATTTTGGTTTTAATAGTGCTTAATTTTCTTTTTTCTTTTTTATTTATTTATTTATTTATTTATTTGTTTGAGACAGAGTCTCAAGCTGTCACCCTGGGTAGAGTGCCATGGCATCATAGCTCACAGCAACCTCTAATTCCTGGGCTCAAGCGAGTCCCCTGCCTCTGCCTCCCAAGTAGCTGGGACCACAGGCGCCTGCCACAACACCCGGCCATTTTTTGATTGCAGCCGTCATTGTTGTTTGGTGGGCCCGGGCTGGATTCGAACCTGCCAGCTCAGGTGTACATGGCTGGCACCTTAGCCCGTTGAGCCACAGGTGCCGAGCCAGTGCTTAATTTTGTTTTCTTGATTTATGTCAGACTTTCTTTCCTGTCCTCATAAGTATCTACTGAAAACAGTTTGGTGTTATCTTTGTTGATTTAGCTGTATTGGCTTTCATCCCTTTTGGGAGGATCCTAGTATTCCTTTAGGGTCATGATGAACGGTGTGGAGCTTCCCAATATAAAAATACTTGGGTTGAGGCCAGGTATGGTGGCTCACACTTGTAATCTAGCACTTTGGGAGGCTGAGGGAGGAGGATTGCGAGAGCCTGGGAGACCAGCCTCTGCAATATAGCAATACCCCATCTCTAAAAGAAAAAGAATAATTAGTCAGGTGTGCTGGCATGTACCTGTAGTCCTAGCTACTCAGGAGGCTCAGGTGGGAGGACCACTTGAGTTGGGAAGTTTGAGATTTCAATGAGCTATGATGACACCACTGTGCTCTAGCTAGGGCACCAAAGCAAACCCCCCATCTCAAAAACACAAAATGAAATCTTGGTTTGCACATGCACAAAAAATTCTAGCTTAATTTGAGAAAGTTCATGGATTCCCAAGGTTAGAATTGCTGCTTTTTCATTGACTTAGTGGGCTTCTATGTCCACAGTCTATCAGGGAATCATTTGGGAAATTGTAATCTAAAATGTCTTCACACATAGTGTTTGGTGAAGTGATAAGAGTTTGTGTATGTTCTGAAGCAATAACTGCAGAGGAAGACAGTCTTGACTGTAGGACTCTCTTTCTGTTTCAGGTCTCCTTTCTGTTTTGTCAGTTTGTCTGTCCTTGTTCTTTGTCACTTTATTCTTTCATGTAATTATTATAGTCATCATTTCTAAATAATAAATCAGCTTTTAAAACTTCTGTGGGATTACAATTGAATTGAGTTTCTAAGTTAGTTTGATAATTTACATCTTCATGGTAAGAAGCCTAACCATGAACATAGTAAGTCTTCTCTTTACTGTGCTTTCTTTGATTGCTTTTAACAAGTTTTAATAGATTTTTCTTTAAAGGACCTTCATGCCTTTTATTAGATTCATCTCAAGATATTTGACATTCTCTGATAACTGTTACAAAAAGTTTTTCTATATGAAAACTTTATGCTAGTGTATAGAAATACAATATGGTCTAGTATGTAAATCAGCCATTGTGTTAAATTCTGTCATTTCTAACAATTTCTCTGTGCTTTTGCATTTTCTGTGTAAGCTATTGCAGTCTGTAAATAATAGTTTTGTTTCCTCTTGTGTGTCGGTAACATGTGTAACATTTCCTCATTGAAGGTGATGTTTCCGCTAGTTTTTTAATGCATACTCTTTGTTGGAATTTTAAAAACATGAAAATTAATTTGGTATTGAATTTTCTGCTTCTGTTGAGGGATCACATGGTAGTTATCTTTTATTCTGTTACTCTGTTAATGGAATGAATTACATTTGTGGATTTTCTGATATTGAACTATCCTTGTATAATACAGGTAAAAACCTAGGTTGGTCATTTTACATGATAGTTTTTTATACTTTGTTGGATTTGATGAACCTTTATTTAGAATTTTGCATCTATATCCATGAGGGGAATGCATCTGTAATTATTCTTTCTTGAAATGTCTTTCTTTGGATTTGGTATCCAGCTTATCCTTATGGTATGAATTAGTGGATATGCCTTCTCTTTGTTTTGAATAGAATAGTTTGTATAAAATTGGGATTATTAGCTTCTTAAAAATTTAGTAAAACTCCTGCAAAATCATCTGTGGCTGGGATTTCTTTGTAAGAAGATTTGTTTTTTGTTGTTTTGGGGGTTTTTTTGAGACAAGAGTCTCACTTTGTCGCCCTCCATAGAGTGCTTTGGCAATAAAGCTCACAGCAACCTCAAACTCTGGGGCTTAAGTGATTCTCTTGCCTCAACCTCCCAAGTAGCTTGGGACTACAGGCACCTGCCACAAGCCCGGCTATTTTGGTTGTAGTTGTCATTGTTCGGCAGGCCTGGGCTGGATTTGAACCTGCCAGCTCTGGTGTATGCGGCTGGCGCCCTAGCCGCTGAGCTGCAGACACCGAGCCTTGTTTTTCTAAGAAGATTTTAACAACGCTTCAATTATTTCTAGTCTTTTTTTTTTCTTTTTTTTTTGAGACAGAGCCTCAAGCTGTCACCCTGAGTAGAGTGCTGTGACATCACAGCTCACAGCAACCTCCAATTCCTGGGCTCAAGCAAGTCTCTTGCCTCCGCCTCCCAAGTAGCTGGGACTGCAGGCGCCTGCCACAACGCCCGGCCATTTTTCGGTTGCAACTGCCATTGTT
>CAUYRH010095068.1:0-23290 GCA_963574655.1 Perodicticus potto
TAGGGTACTGGTGAAACTTATCAAATGTAGAGTATCAATGTCTTTATATAGTGATTAAGAAAATGCCATGAAGGCTATCTCTCACAGTACGATCAAAATGTTTCTGATTGTATATGAAGCACATTCTGCCCTATGATTGCATCAGTGTACACAATTATGATTTAATAAAATTATTAAAAAAAAAAAAAGAACAACAGCTATTTCCATTAAAAAAATCATGCCACCTGTGCTACCGACGGCAACCTTAGCGGATCCGAAGTTTCAGTTGTTTTTTCGTTTTCATCGCAAAGGGAAGGAACCCACCTCTCCAAATCGGAATCTCCTTGACCGCTTGTAAGAGTGACACCATGTCTAGACTGAGCTCCTGAAGAGGGTACAGAACTCTTCAGCCATAATTTTTATTGCTCCAATATCAATATAGATGAATATTTCATCAAAACGGAGAGCAGTTATGCCAGGCGTGCTCTCCCCTGATAGCAGCTGCACTTGCCCTGGGCGTTCTCCCCACAGTGGGGAATTTTATTACAGAGTAGCCTGCCGAGCTCTCCTGTGGGTCAGGGGGTTAAAGCGACAGAAATATGATTTGAGAATCATCTGAGCTCAGCTTTGTCGGGAAGATAAACAGAAGGATTATCAAAGCCTCTTTACAATGTTATTTAAATTCTCTGCAATGGGTTGGGGAAAGAGGAGCTGGGAGAGGACGTCTAATGGAAACCAAACCGATGAACACCGGTATCACTTTCATGAAATATTAAGGATGACAGCGGCCCTCCCCCACCTCAAATGTTATGTGTCCAGATATGGATTATTTTCAGGTTGAAATTGTTCCAGGTTTCCTCTCCTGGCTTCTCCCCACTTCATTAAATCGTACAAATTAAAACAAATGTCTACAGATGCTGTTCTCCTT
Source organism: Perodicticus potto (assembly GCA_963574655.1). NCBI lineage: Eukaryota > Metazoa > Chordata > Mammalia > Primates > Lorisidae > Perodicticus > Perodicticus potto. The sequence goes on from CAUYRH010095068.1 coordinate 908, forward strand.
GGGCGTTTCATTTGTCACAGGACCGGAGCAGGGACAGCTGAGTTTCCCGGAAGGGACTGGCAGTGGCTGTTGATTTAGGGGGTGTGGGGCTGCCTCTGTGGCATAGCAAGAAGCCTTTTTTACTTCAATTTTATGCTCATTTGGGGCGACTTGGATGGAAACTAACCTCTATCCCATCCCCAAGCAGTCCATCTCTGAGCCCTAGTGCTGCCCACGTGAGATGGACACAGGCCTGCTCATGGCCAGCAGTTGCCCCAAAGAGACCTGGATCAGTGTCCTGAGGCAGTGTCCGGTATTTAGACACAACCTAGGTGACCTTCTAGGAAAGTTGGTGATATGCTACTTTATATAAAATTTCCCCCAAGAAAATCTCTATTTCAGCATACCAGATCCTACATAGGAGCAGAGGCCAGTGGTAATTTGGAAAGGTTTGACTTTGACATTTGCTTTCTCTTTGGTTGTGGTTTTCTGTTTTGTTTTGTTTTTTTTTCTGGGGTGTGCATGTGTGTTTGGTCCCTTTTCCTGTCATGTCCCATTGTTGCCCGTAAATTGTTTCCCTTACATCTCGTCTCTAAATGGAAACAGAACAAAGAAAACAGGACAAAAGAAATCAGGGAATTTTCTAAAGGCACATTTCATGTACAAGTATAAACAGGAATGAGATGCTGGGGGGACCGGAAATGCTCTCGCAGACAGCGGTTAGAGCATGTTGTCAGCAGCACTTGGGGAGATGCAGCCCTCTGTGAACTCGAAAAGGAAGAATGTGCAGGAAAGCAGAGGGTGCAGGGAAACTTGGCCTTCCTCCTGCTATTTTAAGTTACATTTGTACTAGCAGACCTGAGCAAGCACCTGCCCCTTCACCAGTAGGAATTAGTTCAAATAGATAGGAACAGACATTTGAAAGCATCCGAACACTTCATCTCTCCAATATTTGCGATGTGGGAAGTCTCGGAACTAACTCTGGAGGCAGCGGAGTGGACGGCATTCCCAGGCTGCTCAGAGTCCAGTTGATGGTAATTTGGGGCTGTCGTCAAGCATGGGTTTGACACAGCCTGGTTTTATTTAATAAAATATATGACAGAGCCAGGGCTAGATCAACACGTCCGTAGCTTTGGACATGCAACCGTAAGCCTGTTATTCACTTGATTTTTATTAGGAGACAGCAGCGTCTCTGATAATGTGTTAAAACATTCTAAAAGATTTTGAGGAAGAGAGAGACTTTTTTTTCCTGCAGTAAAAAAGAAAAAAAAAGAAATAAAAAGAAGCAAGCATTTCTGCCAAAAGCAAATGGTATAAAAATGGGAGGAGAATAAAGGAAAAGGAAAGGGAAATTCTCATGACATCTTTAAACTTGAACTTCCTGTTTCATTCAGTGATGCAATTGAAAATGATGTCTCTTTCATCCCTAAAAAAGATATTGACTTTACATATGTGGAACCAAGGCATTTTCCTTTTATTACCCCCCACCCCTGAGGGTAAGACTATGTAAGTCTTTCTGTCCTCAAAGGAGTTTCTAAGGTAACATTTTTACAATAAAGTTAGCAGAAGCATGTTGATGTATAGAGCAATATATAAGTAAAATCTGAGCGCTAAGAATTGCAAGCTTTATATTTATCATCTCTCTTTGTTCCCACAACACGCTGAAGGCTACATAGTCTTGTGACTAGTTTGCAGATAGCCCTGTTGACGGCCCCAAGAGGTGAAGTCACTTGCTCAAGGCCCCATGCTGGGAAGTTGCAGAACCACCCTTCAAACCCTCATGCCTGAACCCGGGCTTGATGAGGCTCTGTGTGGAATAAAGAAGCGCCATTTCAGTGCTGGCCATCTTTGCTCGACTTCCTTCCATGAGTGCATCATCTTGTTTTAACCTACCTGTGACAGAGTAAAATTAAAGTGATACAGATGACCAAGGAATCAACAAAGTTGGGTAACTCTGGAGAGTAGTCTACAAAATTAAGATACGAGTGCATTCAGTTTAGAGAAACAGAGTTAGGTGTTCCTGGGATGAATACATTTTTTTTTTTAAGTTAAATGGTTGACAAGAAGGGTGTTACATGCCACTTCTCTCCTAAGTTATTTTATTTGACATGAAGCCTTCTGAAGAGCACAATGGTTGAGTTGTGTTGTTAAGTCATGTATTCTTCAAGTGTCAGACTTAAAAATGCCAGAGCTCAACCTTTGTAAGGCTGCAGTCAGCTAAGTTCTTTTTAACCTTTTTTCCCCTCGCTGTTGTTCACAGGCAGCTGCGGGCCCAGAGCCCTTCTCATAAAGAGCAGGAAGTACCCGAAGCCACAGCCAGGATTAAAGAGTTGATCTAAACCTTAGATCTCAGCTTTAAAGTTGTAATGTACAGTGAATTTGGTTACATGGAAAAGGAAACAGTAATTGTTGAAGTATGTTTTCTTAAGCTACAGAATAATTTTTGAAATGCTTGCCTTTAATCCACAGACAGGCTTGTGTTTGAGAAAATATTGTCTTGCTGCTCAAGATGAGCCTGAGCTTTGGAAATACTGGATGTTTGAGCTACGTTTTGTCATTTCTTTCAAGAAATAAAAAGATGACTAGTAAGTAGCCTACGATAAGGTTTGATAAGTTCCTTTCTTGAGCTACCGTAGTTCTGGTGCCTCAGTTATAAGCTGATGCTTCTAACTTGAAATCTGAAAAAATGCTGCGAATTTAAAAAAGAAAAATAGGAAACTGTGAGTTTATTGTGACCAGACTAGGAACCTATCCCACCGTGCTTGAGTCAGACGGTAGAGAGTCTCAGGATTTAGACCTCCATGTTTGAATTCTGAAGATCTTTGCTCTTGTGTGTTTTATTCAACTTTCTAAGCCAGTTTGTTTCCGGGAATATTGGGTCTCTTAAATGATCCTTCATATACGAAGGGCCTGCCTTTCAGTATGTATTTGGTGTGGACAGTCCTCTCTGACCATCTTTCAGTCCTCACAGACCATTTGCTGGTCTAGACTCCTCCTCGTCTGCACAGGCGAACATGAAGGGGCTTTGAAGCTGTGCGTCCCAAATTGCCTGGGGAGGGTGGGGGGGAAGCTTTATTGTTGTTTTCACCTCCATTGTCCTGCAACCTGCTATTTCCTAAAATACAATAAAAATAAACTTCTAGGGTAAAAAGTGAAATGAGAAAACACAAAGATAGGGAAACTCAAGCTCAATGTAAACAATCAGAGTCAGTGAACAATACATCAACCCTCTGTGATGGCCACTCCTGCTTTCCATGTGTATCTCCCTCCCGTGGGGTGAGGAAGAGCTCGCAGACCATCTGCAACCCGCACAGCGACATGGCTTTCTGGGATTGGGTATTAATCTTAACTGTAGCACAAACCAACGTGCATCCGCTCGTTTGCGAGCAATAGCAGCAGTACCCGTTTTGGAGTCAGCTGTGACTACTCAGAGCTCAGTATCTCGTGCGCTAAGTGGGGATGGGTAGAGAGCGCGGGGAAGCAAAAGAAACCAGATGCTCATCTTTGCCTCATAGCTTGTAGCCTCTTCTGGAGGTCAGAGGAGAAGGGGCCCCGCAGTGAGTATTGTCAAGGACACAAGGGTAAGGTAGGCAGATACTGCAGAGGAGTCTGCAGAGCTTTCACGGAGAAGGGGATGTTTGAGAGAAGTTTTAAAATGAACAGCCCCGCTGGCCTTTCTGGGCGCTTCCTGTATGCCCAGCACTATTCTAAGTAACTTATGCACATTACCTCACTTCATCCTCACAAGCCTAGTAGGGCAGTATGGATTAAACTTCCAAGTTCATACGCTGAAGTTCTGATTCCAGTAACTCAGAATGTGACCTTATTTGGAAATAGGCGCTTTGCAGATGTAATCAGTTAAGGTCATTAGGTGAGACCCTCATCCATTGTGACTGGTGTCCTGATAAAAGGGGGAAGTCTGGGCGCAGACATGTACACAGGGTGGAGAAGGTGAAGAAGGAAGCAGATGTTTCTACAAGCCGAGGAACAGCAAAGGTGGCTGTGGGGCCACCCGAAGGCAGGAGACGCGCCTGGAACGCAGTGTTCCTTAGCAGAGACCGGCTCCGCCTGCACCGTCATCTCTGTCCTCCCGAACTGGGAGGTTTTACATTTCTATTGTTTAAGCCACAGAGTTTGTGATACGTTGTGACATTAGCCCCCGGACGCTAAGAGAAGGGGGTTATTATTATTCTCTTGCGGATCAGGAAACAGGCACAGACCGGTTTGCCTGTGGTCACGCAGCAATGGATAGGGCTAAAAATTCGTTCTCAGGCAGTTGGAGTCCACTGTGGGACCCTAAGGAGACTGACACAGGAGAGTGATGGAGGACACAGGTCTGAAGCCCGATGGCAGGTTTGGGCCCCACACCTGCCGTGGGTTTTGCAGAGGCAGAGACTGTACATAGGCTGGAGCACTGGATGGGAATCTGCCACAGGATAGATGCAAAGGGGCTGGGGAGAGGGATGGGTAGGAAAGATGGTGCAGAAGCTCCAATCATCAGGACGTGGAAACACAGAGTTTATACACACGGAGAAAGATGGGATCCTTCCCAGTTTGTCTTATAAAGCCAGCCTAATCCTCATTCCAAAACCTGACAGTTCAAGAAAGAAAAGGGAGATTATTCTCTTTTATAATTAAAGATCTCTAAATCCTAAACAAAATACTAGAAAATCAAATTCAGTACTCTGCTGGAAAGATAATGCACCATGGCCAATTAAGGTTCATTTTGGTAATGCAAGGATAGTTCATCCTTTAGAAACGTACTAATATAATTTCTTACATGAACCGGCTGAAGAAGGAAGCCACCTCACTGGCTTGATAAATGCTTTGGAGACATTTTATTGAAAGCAAAGCTGGGAATGTAAAGACACAGCCTGAGCCAGACAATGAAGATTTACCATAAATAGTCAACGCTGTCCCTAAAAGTAAAAAGTAGAGGCATTTCCATAAGAATCAGAACCAAGGATTTGAAAATATCATTACTTACATTTGATCATCTTCTAGCTAATGCAAGAAGATCAGAAACAGAATTAGGAGGTATACATAACAAAATGTATTACCCAGAAATTGTGGTTCCCTGCACTGGTGCCTATCTTTTGCTGCATGCTGTGTACCTGGTCACTGGCTGTGGCTCACCTGTGCCCTAGAAGGGGCTTCCTGCTGGCTCATTCTCTGGAAGAACCTCTGTCTGTCTGAGCAGATCAGAGAACTTCTCTGCTGTCCAGGTTGTCCAACAACGCTTCTCCAGTGAGGCCTGAGCCCAGCCATGGAAGACTTTATCCTTCCTTGTTTTTTCTCTCAGTCCTGGGGTACCCTGTCTTTTATAGTTAATCTTTTGTCATCATAAATGATTCTTTGCATTCCACTTTCCTTGTTTAGCTTACTGTACACTTTTTGTCTCTTCAATGGTACCCGACTAACAGGTAAGTGTGTTTTGAAAAAAAGAATAACAAGGAATAACCACAAATGTTATGTAATCATCAAATTATATTTTGATAAAACACATCCAAAAATCAAAGCCAAATGTGTGTGTTTGTGTATGTGTACATATACGTATGTATAGTAAATAAAATAGAGGGGACTGGCGGAGTATGAACAGACAGATCACTGGATCAAGACACAAAGTCAAGTAGGAAACCAAATGAGAATAAAAATAACATTTTAAATCAGAGACACAGGATGAATTATTGAATAACTTATTTTGAGGCACTAGATAATCATTAATAACATAACTCATTTAAATCTCTGATTTATAACTTTTTCTAAATGCATTTTAGGTGGATTAAATATGTAAAATATATATTATATATAAATAAAAAATCATGGGAATACTAGACCACAATACTACATGGATACATATATATATGTTTCTATGGTAAAGAATGTGTTTCCAAGGATAAAAATAAAAATGGCAGATCCCTTAAAAGATAATAAACTTTTCCATAAAGTCTCAAAAGCTATCTTAAAATGCAAATGACAAAACTAGGAAAAATATTTTTGTAAAGGTGTAAAATGTTGACTAAAGTTTATGTATTATTATAGATATTATATGTTATATTACAGCTTATTATATTACATATATATATACACTTTTTTTGTTTTTTGCAGTTTTTGGCCAGGGCTTGGCTTGAACCCACCACCTCCAGCATATGGGGCCAGCGCCCTACTCCTTTGAGCCACAGGTGCTGCATATATATATATACACACACACACACATATTTATATATATATATATATATATATATATACACATATATATATATACACACACAAACATTTTTTTTTTTATTTTCTTTTACATACACACAAACATTTTAAGAAAGGAAGAAGCTGCATTAAAATTGTAATAGTATATACTGATGTTTGTTATCTTATATATTATATCTTATGTCTCTTATAATTGCAGAAGTCAGACATGGAAATTATAATTTTCATACATTTTTTCCATCCCTAAAATGTGTATACTTTTTTAGAACCCTCTGTAGATAAAGAAACCTTATAAGCAATAAAGCATAGTTAATGTGACCAATTGAGAAATGAGTGAAGAATAACTAGTCACATAAATGGTTAGTAATATATTTTGTAAAAACACAGTAAAGCTCATAGTAGTTGAAGACATGCAAAAACAAACGCATTTCTTTTTTTGTGCAACATTCTAATTATAAAGTCTAAAAAAAAAATAGCCTGTTAGCGAGATCCAGATGAATGCAGCCTTTCTGGGGGATATTTTGGCCATACGTATAAAAGTTCTTCAAAATATGTGAATCTTTGTCATAGGAATTCTACTATGAAGAACTTGGCTGAAGGAAATGGTCAAAATGAGCTCTAACATTTATAAACAAGAATATTCAGGATAGCACTATTTATAACATTGAAAACTACTAACAAATTAAATTCTCAATAATAGATGAATGACTTCATGCGGATAAAAAGCACTGAATGAAAATTTGTGCAGCATTTACCAATCAAGTCACAAAAGAATCCTTACCAGCATGTGAAAATGTTTACATTATATTTTAAATGAACAAAATAGCATATAATAACATATGTATGAATTATATGTAGTTATTGGATTAAAATATCCAGTTATTTTAACATCTTTTTCTTTTTCTTTTTTTTTTTTTTTTTTGAGATAGCCTCAAGCTATCTTCCTGGGTAGAGTGCTGTGGTATCACAGCTCACAGTAAGCTCCAACTCCTGGGCTCAAGCGATTCTCCTGCCTCCACCTCCTAAGTAGCTGGGACTACAGGCACCTGCCACAATGCCCAGGTGTCATTGTTGTTTGGCAGGCCCGGGCTGGATTCGAACCCGCCAGCTCAGGTATATGTGGCTGGCTCCTTAGCCACTTGAGCCACAGGTGCTGAGCCAAAATACCCAGTTATTTTAAAGGGAATCGTAAGGCTACTATCAAATTGTCAGCATAGAAAGAATGGGGTTTCTTTCTAGAGGTCCTTGGTTTTGGCTGTGTCTTTCTGTATTGACTTTTCTGGGAGAGACGGCATGGCTCCATCTGCTGGTGAGGCCACCGCTTGCCTGCCTTCCACGAGGGGTTACAAATAGAAGACCCTCTGCCTTCAGAAAGGTGTGAGGCTCCCGAAGACGGGTGTGCTCCTAGCTCCAGCAGCCAGACCTTACGACCAGGATCACAGGACTTTTTTCCTTTTCTGATCTCAATGAGCATAGCAGAAAGTGATGGCAAATGGAACTGTTTGTGGGATTGGTCTCTTGGTGGAATGTTACCCAGTGGGACATCAGAAGTGCTTGGTAATAGAACCAAAAGAAGCAGCAGGGAGGACGATTTATAGGTTGGAAGAGATCTAGAGAATGAAGATGCCTCTTGATGCAGGTGCACAAAGACCATTAGGCTCCACTAAGACTTCTGTCCTTTATGTCTCCTGCTTTGTTAAAGTTCATTTCAATTTAGAAGTATTGCTGGAGTGCTAAGCTGAGCCCAATATCTTCCCCTTTTGCTATTTTGTAAATAAAATGAAAAAGTCACTCATCCTAGGAAGGAGCATCTTCATCACTTGTACTAAGCCAGATAAGTAAATGATAATCTCTGAATCAAGAGATTGTGGATGGGCTCCCAGCAGGAAAAAGAATCTCATTTGGTTCAAGGGAGGATGTTTTAATAAAGGGACTCCCTCCAAAGGTGGGCAAGGTTAAAGGAAGTGACAAAAGAGCCTGAGGCACCAGGGCCAGGCCACAGTAAGGCCTGGGCAGCCAGGGAGGAAGTGGACTCACCAGAGACCCTTAAGGGCTTGGATGTGGGCTCAGTGCGGGGCCTACAGAGGGGCAGGGACACCGCCACAGCCAAGACCTGGATGCCATGACGGCAGGGGTGGGAAGAAATGCCCTAGCCTATGTCTCTGCCTGTTTTCTGGTGACTGGCTGGTGCCTCTCACAGCCTGAAGCCAACTCTAGACCAATCAGCAAGGGAGTGACAGTGAGTGACGCCATCTAAAGCAGGTTGCAGAGCATCTGTCCCAACTCATGACCACATGCAGCCTCGGAATGACCTTGTTTGAAAGTAGGATCTATAAAAGTGTAATTAGTTAGAGAGAAGTCAGAGAGATGAAGTCAAAGGTTGAGTGGGCCCTGAACCCAATGACTGGTGACCCTAAAAGGAGAGGAGAAAACACAGTCACACAGAGAAAGAGGCCACGTGGAGATGAAGATCTGAGTGATGCAGCTGTGAGACAGGGGATGCCTAGGAACAATAAGAGCCACCAGAAGCCAGAGGAGACAAGAAATAATCCAACAATAGAGCCTCCCAAGGAGCATCACCCTGTCGACCCCTGGATTTCAGACTTCTGGCCTCCAGATGAGGGAGAAAATACATTTCTGTTGTCTTAAGCCACCCAGTTTGTGGTCAGTTGTCACAACAGCCCCTGAAGTGGGGACTGGAAGATGTTAAGAGAGAATAACTCACACAGCTTTCTCCTAAGTGATAAAGGTTACTGCTTTGCCTCCTATACATTGGTTGCAAGCAACAGAAACAAATTCTGGCCAACTTACAGAAAAAGGACCTAAAAGTCTTAGAAGCTCACAGAAGTGGAAATAAGAGTGGGAAAATGAACATTTGAATTAGGGCGAGACAAAGAAGCCCAGGGGCACAGATACCAGTGCTAGACAGGAAGGGTGCCAGAGCAAGGATGCAAGGGACCTGGAACAGCGATAATCATCTTGTAGCAGAACACCAGAGTGGGAGGGCTCACATTTCCCAATTTCAAAACCTATTACAAAGCTACAATAACCAAAACAGTGAGGTGTTGGTGTAAATATAGACACATAGCTCAATGAAAAGAATTGAGAGCCCAGATTATAAATCTCACAGATATGGTCTCTCACTTTCCACAGGGGCACCAAGGAAATTTAATGAAGGGAAATAGTAGTCTTTTCAATAAGTGGTGATGGAGGGCTAGATGTCCACATGAAAAAGAATGAAGCTGCACCCCTATCTCATGCCATATTATACAAAAATTGACACCAAACGGAGAAAAGTCCTAAAATGAAGAGCTGAAACTATAAAACATATATAAGAAAACATAGGAGTAGATCTTCATGACCTAGCCTCAGGCAATTGTTTCTTAAGTAAGACACAAAAAACTTGAGTGATAAAGGAAAACTATTGAATTTCATCAAAATATTTTTTAAAATTATATTTCAAAATATACTGTAAAGTAAGTGAAAAGCCAATGTATAGAATAGAAGAACATATTTATAAATTATGTATCTGATAAGGGACTTGTATTCAGAATATATAGATCACTCTTATAACTCATTAATTAAAAAAAAAACCCACAACGTTTGGAAAATGGGCAGTGTTGTGTGAATCGGTGTCACAGAACATTGAGGTGATAGGCAGAGGATCTAAACTGACCATTCTCATAGAAGATATAAAAGGCCATTCAGCTTGCGAAAAGATTCTCAACATTATTAGTCATTATGAAAATGCATTTCCAAATCACAGTGTGTATTACCTGATACCCACTAGGATGACTATTATAAAAAAAAATAGAGACAATAACAGGTGTTGGTGAGAGTATGGAAAAATAGAACCTGTTATGCATTCCTGGTCTGACTATAAGATGGTGCCGCCACTTTGGAGACAATTTGTTAGTTGCTCAAAAACATAAGCGTAGAGGTACAATCGATAGCAAGTTATAGACCGAAGAGAGCAATTTGATAGCAAGTTATAGACCTAAGAGAATCAGAAGCCTATCGCCACTTAAAAACTTGTACACAAAGGTTTATAAAAGCTGAAAAGTGGGAACAACCCAAATGTTCATTAATGGACAAATAAATAAAATATGGTATATCCATAAAATGGATTATTATTTAGCATGAAAAGGAATGAAATGCTTACATATGCTACAAGGTAGACCAGGCACAAAAGATCACATACTGTATGATTCCAATTATACAAAATGTTTTGAACAGGCAAGTCCATAAAGACAGAAATATGTTAATGAAGTATGTCCAGGTCTGGCAGAGGGGAATGAATAGTAACTACTTATGGATCTACCATTTCTTTTAGTAGTGATAAAAACATTCTAAAATCAGATTTTGGTGATGCTTGTACAACTAAGTGAATATGCTAAAGGCCTCCGAATTGTAAATTCTAAGAGGGAAACTTTTATTAAAAATGAATTATGGCACAATACAATTTTTAAAAAATTCTAGCCCCTTAAAAAGAATTCATTTTTGTGATCTTGGCAAGATCTTTGCTAGAAAATGTGTATTTTAATAAAATCATTTGGAGGTCCTGGAATTTTCCGTGAGAATCAGTTTGTATTACTGTCACTTCCTACACAATTGATCATCTTCTAAGTTGGGTCACTTGTGTTTATTTTCCTGCAGGGCTTCCTTAGCAGGGGACGGAGGCTCTTTTTTATTTTTATTTTTTGCACGATGGTAAAATTTCTTCATGTTATATTTATGGGAACATCATAAATTATTTTTAAATGAATGATAATGTCACACCAGTTCTTGTTTTCTACATACTTTGGCATCCTGATTTTTTTCCACCTTTCAGAAATGAAATAAAGTATTTTTGTTTGTAAACATAAAGGCTCTTTAAAAAAATGTTGCTTACATACTATAAATCTTTTTTAATACTTGTGGTTAAGAATTAATCCTTTGGTGTAGAATTATCTATAATATCACATTATATATAATAAAGATTTGATCTTTGGGGCTCTATAGAATATTTGTCACCATAGATAGCTACTTATCAAAATAATATAAATTAAAAGAAAAACTCTGTGCTTCATAAATGGACAACTCATTTATAAGTGGAAAGAAATCTCCATGACAGGACTTTTTTTCTTTAAGGCTAGAATATTTAAGGCTGCATTTCACAATGGAGTTCCGTTTACAAGGATATTTAATATGTCAAAATATCTGTGGGTGATTTTAGGCTAAAATAATGTTACATATTTTCCAAAACATTGACATTGGGTTTTATGTGGCAATCAAATTTACTGGTTGTTGGGCGGTGCCTATGGCTCAGTGAGTAGGGCACCGGTCCCATATACTGAAGGTGGCAGGTTTAAACTCAGCCCCGGCCAAACTGCCACAGAAAAATAGGTGGGTGTTGTGGCGGGCACCTGTAGTCCCAGCTACTCAGGAGGCTGAGGCGAGAGAATCACCTAAGCCCAAGAGCTGGAGGTTGCTGTGAGCTGTGACGCCACAGCACTCTACCGAGGGCAACAAAATGAGACTCTGTCTCTAAAAAAAAAAGAAAAGAAAGAAAGAAATTTACTGGTTGCATGAATAACATGGAATGTCTCGCCTTGGGAGCCCTGACTTTGATAATTCCAAATCCCTTGTGCCCGAAGCAGGGTTTTCGCGGCCCCTCCCATTTGGGTATCTATCTCTGGCCATTCTGTGGTTTATCTGACAGATGGGGCTTTCCTTTAGTAAGAGGATTTGTGCTTTCCACTCTCCTCTCACTAAGCTGTGCAATCATAAGTCTACCCTGCATTAATGGTCCATGTCAGGGTTTGGGTGCTCATATAACGTCCAGCAAAAATTTGGCCCCTTGGAGCATGGAAGAGGCTGATATTCATCATCACACAGGTAAGCAGGTATGAGCCAGGACTGTCTGGACAAACCAGGATGCAGAGCCACTGCAGAGCCTTCTGGTCAGAGGATCATCTCCGTGTCTAGCTGTTTCACAGGTGCCCCGCATTATTCTAACGCCGTATGTGACATGCATTTCATCTTCTTTCACAGCAACTTGGTGGAGTGGATGCATCTCTACCTAGGGTGAGGAGCTGTATGTAACCTGCCGGAAGGATCCTGCCTAGTGGTCAAGCCCTCTTCAGACATTCCCCTTCCTTGGCCTCTCTGTCTCCTTTGCAAACTCACCTTTCAATTTAAGTTCTCGCAGGCCTGGCCCTAGACCTCCACATTCCATCCCTCCCATCTTATCCACCCACCCAGCTTCACTCAACACCCATATGTAGGTAACTTGAAGATTCACGTCTCTAGTCCATACTTCTCTTCTGGCCTCCGGATCCTTCACTGCCTGCTTAGTTGATACCTCCTTAAGGATGATGCAAAGGTGCCCCATAGACCAGTCCTATCTAGGAACTTCCTACATGTATCTTTCAGATCCAGCCATGTCCCCCCTTTCTCCCACCACCCTGCATCTACTGCAATTGCATCCATGTCCTCTTGGCTGCCCTGCCCCTCCACCTCACCCTCTCCAGAACTCCCTCTTGCCCAAAGCCCTCCAATTGCCTCCCATTACTTTGGGACAAATGCAAAACTCTGTCAATAGTGCCTCTGACACCTTGCATGACGGGGCTCACGCCTACCTATTCTGGCTATCGTGGACCAATCAATCTATTCTTCCTCCTGTCCCCACTTACTGGTTGTGTGGATCAGAGGTAACCATGGCATTCTGAAGCCCCTTCTAAAGCTGGGGTCCTGGTGCCCTTGTAATTGTTTGCTGTGCAACACAGAAATGGGCACATGCCCTCTGCTGTGTGTGCCAGTGCCCATGTTCCAGCTTCTTAGGGGATGGGAGGCTGTTGTCCTGATGGCAATAGCTGCAGATTCTCCATGGCAGTTAATTCCCATGGTGGCCTTAGGGTGACAGCTGTCATTGTGGGCAGTTGTGTTCTGCCCAAGGGGTAACTAAGAGGCCCAGCCATTGCTTACCTAAACCCCTGTATTCAACTCCCTCCTGCATAAAATAACTGAAGGGGATTATTTCCCCTAAAATCTACCATGACTGACACAATACTTCTTCAGCCTCACATGACACCTTGCTCTCTCCTCTCTAGTTCAGCCCTATCCGCCTTCTCCCAGCTCACTGTACTCACCTTGCTCTTTCCAGCCTTGGGGCCTTTGCACAAGCTGCTTCTTCTGCCTGAAATGTTCCTCCCTCCCCACCACCAAACTCTTGCCTGTTCTCCAGAAAGAGTTTCTCAGCCCTCTTCCTTGTTTCCAGAGCCACCGAACCCCCACCTTTTGCTGTCAGGATCTGCGGCCAAGTTCTGCACGTACTTTGTGGTCTTTGCTGCTTTCTCTAGATGTGACCCACTCCTGCTGAAAGATGGTGATGACATCCAGTGAAAATCTGTCCTTTTTCCTTTCAAGGGCCTAAGACTTTGACTTTGTTGATTCTCTAGCACAGTTACTAACAGTGTGCAAAAAAGTCTCATGACATAGAAAACACAAAAAGCCTCCCCTGAGGTACCCTACACCCATCGCCGTGTGGGATTAGAATGGTGTAGGCCCCAGAATATCATGGCCTCCTGGTGGCAGTTTTCTGACACATGAGCTTGGATAAAGAATGCACCCTGGCCTTGCACATGGCCTGAAGGCCCAGTGGCTGGTGGAGGTACAGCTGATTGCACTGCCAGAGAACTTGAGGCTAGAGTTTTAATCCTAGGCATTAAATAAGGCATTTACATTGACCATGTGCCTTTGCTTTTGGTACAGCGTGGCATGTGTGGCTTTTGCTACTGCCCTTATCAAGTACAAATGTGACATCCTGCTGTTTTTGTTCCTTGCAGCTGTCATAACGAAGCACTATCCCCTGGGTGGCTTAAACAAGAGGAATATATTCTCTCACTTTCTGGATGCCAAACATCTGAAATCAAGGTGTCAGTAGGGTTGGCTCCTTCTGAGGAGGGAGGGAGAATCTGCCCCAGGTGTCTCGTCCAGCTCCAGGTAGCCTCGGGCACTCTCCTTCCTGTGTCTTCCCTCTGTATGTGTCTGTCCTGAGTCCATATTTTCTCTTTTTATAAGGATGCTACTCATTTGGGATTAGCTAGTCATTTATTGGCCTCCACCTCACATGATCATCTATCTGCAAAAGACCCTATTTCCAAACAAGGCTGTAGGCATAGGCATGGCAGATGGCACAGCATACCAGGCATTTGCAGCCAGGGCCTTAAAGGTCCCATAAACTTGGGCCTTGAATAGATGCAGCTCCCAAGAACATGGGAGGGGAAAGACAGGAACAAGAGATCAGTCATAAAGTTCACGGGAGATGAGAATGATCTTTTCTCTCTGAATAACAAAATAGGTCCTAAACACCAAATTTCCACTAGAGCCACATAACCAGCTGAAATGTTTGCTTTACTTGTTATTTTAGAGAACAGTTTTAGCCATGATGGATGGCGTTATTTTACCTAAGTAAATACATGTACCACCTGCTCCTATGCCCAATTTGGGGGGTGAACTTCCTAGTTAAAAACAAATAGGCTGAAGCCAGGAGTTTGAGACCTGCTTTGGCAACAGAATGAGACCTCGTCTGTACAAAAATCCAAAAAATGAGCCAGGGGTGGGGGTACATGACTATAGTCTCAGCTATGTGGGAGGCTGAGGCGGCAGGACTGGTTGAGCCAGGAGTTTGAGGCTGTAGTGAGCTGTGATCTGTGCTAATGCACCCGACTTTGGGCAGAGACCTTGCCTCTAAACATTAAAAAGAAAACCACAAAATTAACAGGCTAGTGGTTAGATTTTAAAAACTCAGTTCTGTTTTTGTTTTTGTTTGTTTTTTTTTTTTTTTGTAGAGACAGAGTCTCACTTTATTGCCCCCGGTGGAGTGCCGTGGCATCACACAGCTCACAGCAACCTCCAACTCCTGGGCTTAGGCGATTCTCTTGCCTCAGCATCCTGAGTAGCTGGGACTACAGGCGCCCGCAACAACGCCTGGCTATTTTTCTGCTTTTTGCAGTTTGGCAGAGGCTGGGTTTGAACCCGCCACCTTCCGTATATGGGGCTGGCGCCCTACTCAAAGAGCCACAGGCACCGCCCTGGTTTTTCTTTTTAAGCACATCTCAAATTTGGCCATGAAATAGCATAGCTTCCCTTAGTGGAGGTAAAGTCATGATAACAGGAGCAAGGACAGTTACTTCCTTCCTTAAGGACCTCCGTCATGTTTCCCTGTTTCTAAGACTTGCATTTTTCATCTCTGAAATCGACACTAGTTTTGCTCTGGATGGTATGATTGAATTGCTGTAATACAGGCAGTCGTGGTGACATGGCTGTCACCATTGCCTTTCCAGGCTCACACGTGGTCACAGCTGTTTCTCGGTGACTTATGGAGCTATCAGCATGACACGTGTTGAGTATAGTTGTCATCAACATGTTTTCAGGAAAATTACGCTGTGGTTCTGTTTGGAAAAGCAGGCCTTGATAGGCTATCACGAAGGCAAGTATTTGTCTTAAGAGGAATGATGCCAATTCCACGTTTTTCTTCCAAAGCAACATTCAAGTGCTTTAGGGAATCCAACAAGACACCCACAAAAAGATGAAGCTGAGATACAAGCAAAAGGATTAGCTCCCACATGCCAAGCAGTGCAACTAATGGCAAAAGGGATTTCCAAGTCCCTCTGAAGAGATGAAAGAAATTTCACAGCTACGAGGGAATGGGATGGCCGTTTCATGTGTCACATGAGATTATCATTAAGACATTGTGTCATACTTTATTTGGCAGGGACTTTTTTTCCTTACTGGGTTTCAGTTGCTGTTGCAATCTAACCAACCCCAAATCGAGTGGCTTAAAATAACAATAATCACTTATTTTGCTCATGGAGCTTCAGTTTGGGTGGGGCTCCGTGGGACAGCGTGTCTCTGTTACATGTAGCGTCAGTGGGGACCGCTTGTCTGCACTTGAAGGATTTACTCCCAACTTGGTGGGAGCTGGGCTGGTGCTGAGCGCTGGTGGCCTTGGTAATTGTTCACAAGGGCCTCTCAAACTCTGCCTTACCCTCCTTACCATATGGTGCAAGGATGTAAGAGCAAGCATCCCCAGAGATGAGAAGTGGAAACTGGTGTTATCCTGTCCATATTCTAATGATCAAGTGGTCATAGAACCCAGTATCAAGTCATAGGTCCCTGCTTTTAAATATATATATATTTCTGTATAATTCACATGCCATAAAATTCATGCTTTTATGGTATAAAATTTGGCATATTTATAAGATTGTGCAACCATCACCACTATTTAATCTAATATTATTTTTTCATCATCCCCCGAAAGAAACCCCACACCCATTAGTAACCCCTCTCTGACCCCTCCCTTTGGACCCTGGAAACTATTAATATTAATCTGTTGTCTAGATCTAGATTTGCATATTATAGACATTTTGTAGAAATGAAATCATACAACATGTGGCCATAATGTTTCCAAGGTCCAGTCATGTACTGTGTTATTACTCCACTCTTTCTTATGGCCAAGTACCATTCTCTTGTACGGTTTTATCGCGTATTGTTTATCTGCTCATCAACTGATGGACATTTGGGTGCTTTCCACATTTTGCCTATTACAAATAATGCTGCTAAAAAATTCATGTACAAGTTTTTGTGTGAACATGTCTTCAATTTAGGTGTGGGTATATGTACCTAGAAGTAAAAGTGCTGAGTTGTTCAGTAATTCTTCTATGTTTATGTTTTTGAGGAACTGATACGCTATTCTCCAAAGTGGTTGTACCAGTCTGTAATCCCACCAGTAATGGATCAGGATTACAATTACTCCTCAAATCTGCCAACATTTATCCTCAGTATTTTTGAATATAGGCATTCTAATAGATATCAAGTGGCATCTCATTATGATACTGATTTGCATTTTCATAATGATTAAGGTTGTCAACATCTTCTTACGTGTTTATTGGTTATTTTTATATCTTATTTGGAGAAATGTTTATTCAGATCCTATGGCTATTTCTCACTTTTTTTCTCCTTTTTTAATTTTTCTGAGACAAAGTGTCACTCTGTTGCCTAGCCTAGAGTGCCGTGGCATTAGCCTAGCTCATAGCAACCTCAAATTCCTGGGCTCAAGCAATCCTCCTGCCTTAGCCTCCCAAGTAGCTGGGACTACAGTATGTGCCACCACACTCAGCTAGTTTTTCTATTTTTAGTAGAGACAAGGTCTCATTCTTGCTCAGGCTGGTCTCAAACTCCTGAGCTCAAGGGATCTTCCCACCTCAGACTCCCAGAGTGCTAGGATAACAGGCTTGAGACACTGGGACTATCTATATGGTCATTTCTTAGTCAGGTTATTTGTCTCTTTATTGTTGAATTTCTGGTGTTCTTTATAAGTTTGAGGCATGAGTCCCTTATCAGAAATATGATTGGCAAAAACTTTTCTCATGTGAGTTTTCTTTTCACCTTCTTATTGGTGTCCTTTGAAGCACAAATGTTTTTAATTTTGATGTTGTCCAATTCATCTATTTTTTCTTTTGTACCATATGCTTTCGGTGTCATGTCCAGGAATTCACTACCAATCCACTCCCAATTAGCACTGGAATGTGCAGTGCTAATGTATAGAAATTTGAGTTTTATTTTATTTTATTTATTTTTTTTTTTTGTAGAGACAGAGTCTCACTTTATCACCCTCAGTGGAGTGCCATGGCGTCACACAGCTCACAGCAACCTCCAACTCCTGGGCTTAGGCGATTCTCTTGCCTCAGCCTCCCGAGTAGCTGGGACTACAGGTGCCTGCCACAACGCCTGGCTATTTTTGTTTTTGCAGTTCGGCTGAGGCTGGGTTTGAACCTGCCGCCTTCAGTATGTGGGTCTGGCGCCCTATACATACTGCGATGAGCCACAGGTGCCGCCTGAAATTTGAGTTTTACATATTGATATTTTATCCTGTAAACTTGAAATCATTTATGAACTCTACTAGTTTTGATATTTTATCCTGTAAACCGGAAATCATTTATGAACTCTACTAGTTTTTTGTAGCTCTTTTTTTTATAAGATCATGTCATCTGTAAATAGAGATAGTCTTGCTTCTTCCTTTCCTATCTAGAAGCCTTTTTGTTCCCCTACTTCTCACTTCTTATGCAGAAGGGTGTCAAAATACTCAGGATTTTGTCTTAAAACTTCCCACATAATTAGTAGTGATACAAAATTAATGTTGGATCTTAAGCTTGATGGCATCTAAGATCTGGAGATACACAGTTGAGGCTCAGCTCCTGTAGCTCAGCAGCTAGGGTGCCAGCTACATTCACCAGAGCTGGTGGGTTCAAATCCAGCTCAGGCCTGCCAAACAGCAATGACAACTACAACCTAAAAATAGCTGGGCGTTGTGGTGGGCGCCTGTAGTCCCAGCTACTTGGAGGCTGAGGCAAGAGAACACTTAAGCCTAAGAGTTGGAGGTTGTTGTGAGCACTGATGTCACGGCACTCTACCCAAGGTGACATAGTGAGACTCTGTCTCAAAAGAAATAATAATAATAAGATACACAGTTGATATAAGCAGTTATTTTATGTTGTCACTCTGTAGACCTTGTCTAGAGAAACAGAATCCCATGAAGAATCCACACTCATGACCCAAACGCCTCCTACCAGGCTCCATCTCCAACACTGGGGATTGAATTTCAACGTGAGACTTGGAGGGGCTGTACATCCAAACCGCACCCCTGAGCATCCTCCCATCTTCCTGCCCCACCATCCTTAGTGTGTGGCTTCTGTATCCACAGTGACCTCGTGGTTACTAGATGGCTGCCACACCTGTTCCAGGAAGGAAGAAGAAAGAAACTCCCAGACAGGACTGTATAATACACTCAACACGTATGACTGTGTCAGCCTCTACGACCTTTGAAAACAGTTTAAGGCCGTGTTTAGCAGCTTCAGGAGGTGTACAGAAGGTGGGAGATTAGTGGTAGATTAATGCCAGATTGTGAGAAAGTTTGGGGTGTCAGATACTAGCAGGACAAGGCTCAGTTTGTTTACTTGGGGAATATAAGATAAAATCTGGCTATTTATATCAGGTGAATGTGAGGCATCAGCTAAGCAGAGAAGTCGTTATTACTCTCCCTGTTCATTCTGCATTAGCCTCAATGTACCACATAGATGCTCATCTCAGGCCCTTATGTGCGCTTTCCCTCGTGTCTGAAATACATATTTTCCCTGGGCATCAGTGTGGCTCATTCTTGAACTTCTGAATCTCAGCTTATGCTGGGCCTTGACCTATGGTCTCTCAGCTCCAAACTCACCCCGCTATGCTAAGCTCAGCCTTACTGGGATGTGCCTTGGCAGAGCTCCATTCTGCTTGGCCAACCCATTATATGGTGTTCTGCTGAGAAAGGGGAGAGGCTCAGTACCAGAAAGAAACTGTCAGGAGAAAAACAGGCTTCACTCCTCTCTAATCGCCGGCTGTTACTACCACAGTCAGCCCAGCAGTGGCACTGTATCAACTTCACCCCAAGAGCATCTGCTGGCTCCAGCCTCAGCTTACCTTAACACAGAGGTGGAATGCAGCAGGGTCCTTCCTCAGGCTTGAGGCTCCTGCACCAATTAGACAGCACCCCTCTATTCAGAGACCCAAGTCCCAGATCCAAGGGCCCCTCTGGGCTTCTGGGTCTGATTCCCCACTTCCTTACCCCTGGCTCCCCAGCTCCAGGGTGGCCGCTGCTTTTGCAGTTACTATTGCTGGGTTCTTTCATGTTCTCTTCTGGCTTGCGTCAGCCCACCAGCACCTGTGTTACCCATTTCTTGTATTAAATCCCCTCTGTTGAAATACCTGTTATGGCCTCTGTCAAAGTGAGTGGACTTAGGTTGATGCACTGCTTAAGAGGGATCTCTGCAAAGTGGCTTCCTAATTACCTGGCCTACAATAATACTCCTCTGTCATTCTTTATTACCTCTTAGTTTTTTTTTTAAATAAAATATCCCAACCTTACATAAACAGATATACGAGCTCCCTGCGTACCATAGACTGCAAGCTCAAAACAAACAGTAATTTATTTCTCACAGTTCTGAATGTTGGCAAGTCCAAGGTCAGGGCACCAGAGCAGGGTTGGGTTATGGTGATGTCTCCCTTCTTGGCTTGTAAATGAGAGAAAGACAGGAAGAGTTAACTCTCTGCTGTCTTTTCCAAGAAGGGCAATATAATATAATTAATATAATAATTATAATTAATATAATATAATTATATTATGGGGACCCCATCGTCATGACCTCATCCCTCATTTCCTGACACCACCACATTGGAGGGCAGAGGGAACATAGTTCAATCCAGAGTAAGCTCTCTTTTCCCTCACTGATTTCTATGCAATGACATCTTCACTTTTCTTCTCTCTCTCTCTCTCTCTTTTTTTTTAAAGCTGTTAGAGTGATTCTCTTGGATACCCTAACCTCTGTATAAAAGAATGCATCATGGAGCAAATGAAATTTCCCTGCAGATTCAATTAGTTGTGGAACAAGTGTGGAATCTGACAGCAATAGTTGGGATGAGGCAATATGCCAGCTGTTCATATCCACGTTCTTGATTATTCTGCAGAACAGATTCATTTTGAAGTCCCTTAAAAGCATTAATATATCACAAGGGCATAAATTCTCTACTTTTCATGTATCATCTCTTCAGAAAACTGAATTCTTGTTAATTTTTTACTTTGCCTTTCTTGATTAAAAAAAGGGATTTTTTTAATCCTATAGACAGAACCTAAAGAAATGTGTTCAGTATTGCTGTGTGCTGTTCAGTGTCCCATTTAAGCAGCCTCATTTTAAATGATGGGTTTTTAATCATTTCAACAGTTTAGCTCAATAGGCAGTGAGAATACAAATAGAACAGAGATGTAACCCTGCCCTCTAAATTCCTCCAGTCAATGTCAGTCAGGGCTCCTAATTGCAAGCAACAGTAAGCCACTCTAGCTAATTGAAGCAGAAAAAAGGGTATTGGCAAATCTATAGAAACAGAATGGTGGTTGCTGGGACTGGGGGAAGGGAGAATGGGGAGCTAATTTTTAGTGGAAATAGAGATTCCATTTAGCAGCATGAAGAGTTCCGGGATGGTGGTGGTGTTTGTGCAACAATGTGAAACATACTTAATGCCTCTAACGCGTTAAACGGCAAATGTTGTGTTATGTATATTTTAACACAGTTTAAAATAAGAGACGTTGGGCAGCAAATAGAATTTCTAGGACAAGAAGCAGGAGCACAGTGTGGGTTGCATCAGTAGTAATAGATATGGTGGTCTATCCTGATGGCACCATCAGCAAAGCAACTCTGCCTCTTTGATTGCCACAGCCTGTCTCACCAGCCTGTAGGCAGCATTGGGACAGTGTGGGGATGGGTGTTTTTTGCCATGGATGGCACCTCCAGAGGAAGGCAGGGTCTGCTGTGTCATGGGGAAGATTCCGCAGAGTTGGGAGAAGGGTGGAGAACAGGGTGACTGTGGCATTTATCAGCACTCTGTACTAAATATTCTCACTTTTCTTCTTTTGCATGTGGTAGGGTATACTTCCTACTCCTCTGAGAGCCAGAGCAGCCAGGTGACCTGCTTTGGTCCATGAAGTGTAAGTGAAAGGTGCTGGTGGAACTTCTGGCAGAGGGCTTTCAAACCACCCCTATATATTATAACATATAATATATAGTACATACATATATGAAATATGTATAACATATAGTTATCTCTCTTCCTCTCTGCCTGAGAGATGCCTCCACAATCCTGATGATGGATGCCCGGTTGGGTCCCAGCATGGTTGCAGCCAACTCTTAGTGGACTCACAACACAAATGAGACAGGTCATTTGTTCTTGTAAACCACTGGCATCTGGGGCTTATTTGTTACTGCAGCATAACTTAGACCATACTGACAGATATAGGAGCCCAAATGAGTCACAGTGTTTGCTGAACAAAAATGGAAGCTTCCTGTTGGTTGGAAATTATTAGAAAAGTGAGCTGAGGAGTATGTCATTTCTTATTATTCCAAATGATTAATTAGGGTTCAATGTGAGGATTAGTCATAGCAGTAATAACAGCAGATTTTTTTATTTGTTTATTTATTTTATTAAATCATAGCTGTGTACATTAGTGCAATCAAGGGGTATAATGTGCTGGTTTCATATACAATCTGAAATGTTTTCATCAAACTGTTTAACATACCCTTCATGGCATTTTCTTAGTTATTGTATGAAGACATTTGTATTCTG
>CAUYRH010095073.1:0-39543 GCA_963574655.1 Perodicticus potto
AGAAAGGAAAGAAAGAAAGAAAGAAAGAAAATGCCATGAAGCCTATGTTAAACAGTTTGATGAAAACATTTCAGATTGTATATGAAACCAGCACATTGTACCCCTTGATTGCACTAATGTACGCAGCTGTGATTTAATAAAAAAAAAAAAAAAAATTCTTCTGGTGCTGAACATGCTCTATGGAGTTACGTTGCAAAGCACAGTTGAAAAATAATGCTACAAATACAGGCTGTTCTAGTGGCCTTGAGACAGACCAGTCGATAGTCAGTTGATGGTCTAAAACTGAGTAAGCCAAGGCCAAATGTTTGTTTTTTTTGTTTTTTTCATGTCTAAACATGAGCAATTTCAAACCACCTGAAAACCAAAAAATTAGAATTTGGATATAAATTTTGAACACAATGTAACACATGCATTCTAAGTTATCTCTTTCCTTTGTGATTAATGGTTTATTGGCGCTATAGGTGACTTAAGGGAAAAACCTGAAAAACAAATAATTCCAAACAAGTTATAAAATTGACCAAAATATGTATATACTTTATTAATTGAAAAGCCAGTATTTGGGTGTCTATTAAACAAGTATTAAACAAGTATTCAAAGAACATCAACTTGAAGGGGTATATCCAAATTGTTAGGCTATCTGAGAAGCCCACCTGTTTCAGACCAGTATAGGGTCTGATATACCCACCTCGAGGGGTTAAACTCTTGAAGAAATTATTTTTAAGGAATAATTTTGTCAGAAGCCTGAGAGAAAAAGTTAGTATTTCTACCCTAGATCCTTAGAGTTTAGCCATTTCCCATGGTTCAGAATTGTTGAAAATTATCCTTTTTTGTATTAAGTTTTATAACATAAATTGACAGAAGACATGAAGCAGAAGAATAAGTAGTACAAACTCTAGACAGCAGAATCAGGATCCCCAAACCTTGAATTTAAAAAAATTAAATATAGTAGAAATAGGTGTAAGTCCTACATTTGGGCTTAGAAGAGAAAGGAAAAAATACAGAATGAAGGAGGTACAATTAATACATGTGAACAAGAGCATAGAGTTTTCTTGTAACATGACTGAGCAAAATAAAAGGGGGGAAGGGAGAATGCATAAAATAATATTAACTATGTTTGATATTATATACCGAATTGAAAATCTGATGAGAGAGGACTGTAACTGCTTTTGCAATAAAATCCATATACAAATCAAATTGGGGGTTCGATTGGGGGTTTATGGATCCTGAAGCTCGCCACAGATCTCATATTAATACTCCACATTAGCAGAACAATCTTAGAATTTATACAGTCATAGGTTTGAATGTTATCTCCCCAGCCCCTCACAGGAAGGTATTGGGCACATTACTTACTTAGAATCCCCATACGCAACACAGGAATAAAAACGCCTAGCTTTTGTTTGTGTCATATGTGGTATTTTCCCCTCAGTGTATCATAGTTTTCTTTGTAGAGATCTTTCACCTCCTTAGTTAAGTATATTCCTTGGTGTGTTATTTTCTTGGCAGGTATTGTGAATGATATCGAGTCTTTGATTTGACTCTAACCTTGATTTTTACTGGTGTATAGAAGTGCTAGTGATTTGTGTACATTGATCTTGTAACCTGAGACTTTGTTGAATTTATTTATCAATTCCATGAGTCTCTTGGTGGAGTCTTTGAGGTTTTTCTAAATACTAGATCAGATTGTCAGTGAAAATCAATAGTTCGATCTCCTCTTTACCAATTTGGATGCCTTCTATTTCTTTCTCTTCCTTACTTGTTCTGGCTAGAACTTCTCACACTATGTTATATAAAAGTAGTGACAGTGGGCACCCTTCCAGTTCTTAGAGAGCATGCTTTAAACTTTTCCCCATTCAATATTATGTTGGCTATGGGTCTGTCACATATGGCTTATATAATTTTGAAGTATGTTTCTTCAATGCCTAGTTTGTTGAGGGTTTCCAATCATGAAAAGGTGCTGGATACCTAATACTAAAACAGAGATATATTTCCAAGTTGAGACTTGATACTAATCACTGGTATTTATAAAATGTCAACATTTTTATTAGGTAGGTAACATCTTTACTTCTGCTCGTAGGTTTAATGCAATTAAGTGTCCAAAGAATGATATATTGATAACTGAGAACATTGCAAGTTATTGGAAATAGATGAGTTTTTAGTAGCTCTTTAAATTTTGACTTATTTTAGTTCTGGAATTCTTTTTAAATGTCTTAAACAGTCTGCTTAGAGAGAAGTACAAGGAAATTTCCATAGAAAACATAGTTTCCATAAAAAGGAAGAGGTTGGGAACAAAAGGATTCAATGTTCACCCAAGGTCATTTACTATACCAAAGTTTTCTGATTTGGTTATCCTTTAGGCAAATGTCAATTTCATAATAAAAAAGTAGAGGGAATCTGGGAAAGGAAAGGGTGTTCTGAATATATCACATCTCAGGCAGTGTATTGGAAGGATGCTGGCAAATCTGTCACAGTATCATGAACACATTCTTCAAATGACAAAACCATTCCCTCTGACAAGCTCTAGGGAAGCAACGCAGCACTGCATATCTTTTTGAGACAGTCTCAGGGGTGGGGAGGGAAGGAGGAAGTTATGTAGGTAGGTAAGACAAGAAGTAAGACAGATGTATTTAGGTTATCAACTGTCACTGTAAAAAAACAATCAGGCTATTGAATTGAAGACTTCTAAACTTGTACTTTCTGAACATGCATGAATATTGCTATTTGTGATCAAGAAAATGATTGTGCTTGCTAATCAAATAATGTATGGGTTCTGTTTGAAAACAGTAATTAGTTGATTCTTGGATATAGCGTATCAGCAGCAGTCATGCTTACTGCTTGAATGGAATACTAACCTCAAATAGGAAGACTGCATCGCCATATCAGCTCAGCTGCCTGAAAGTTCACAAATTAGGCAGCCACCTGAGCTCTTCTGCACCCTCCCCCAGCATTCAAAATACTGCATTTGTAATGATAGCTGGGAGTTCTCACTCTTATGTCTTTGAATATGTTAACAGAAGCCACTGATAATGCATGTTCATAGCAATCCAGTAAGAAATACTGAAATTTGGTTTTTGTCCTGCTTCTCATCTGCAAAGTCATGTTTAATATCTAACTGTATGCTTTATGATTAAAAAAGGAGAAATCCCTGTTCCATAATGCCTTTTACCTCGACCAACAAGTTTCTTATCCTACTTTTTCCTTATGAAAACAAATGGAATATATTAATATTTTCCTACTAGGGGACACATAACTGTCACTTTTAATTTCAAAAACGGGACAGGCAAATGTGTTTTCTTGTTTATTTATGAGCACCACTGAGAGTTTGCATGAGCCATGTTCTCTGTGGATGACGCGATGTAAGAGCAATCTCTCTATACTTAGTAACTAAACCACTGGGCTAGGGGGGACCAGGAAGAAACATGGAGTAGATTAAAGACAAAGAGGTTAGTCAATAGCAGTAATAATACTAGAGTGTAAAAAGTATTCTTAATACTGTTACAGTCACAGTAATAACAGCTGTCATTACAGATTTCTGGCTGGATGCTGGATGTATTGCTGAGTATATCATATCCATTATCTCATTTAATCCTCACAGTAACCCCATGTGGCGGCCATTACTGTGTCCTTTTTATGGATGAGGAATCTGAGGCTTAGATGTGTTGAAGTAATAGCTATGAGTTTGAGCTGATCCAGAATTCAACCTTAGGCTTGCCTGACTTCTTATCTAGCTATTACATGGCATACCTTTACTGCCACACTATATTACCTCCTATGTTAAAGTAAGTCACCTTCACCCCACCAAATAGAGAAAGTTAACTAGACAATAAGCTGGCAAAAGCGTTTCTTCCCACACAAGTTGATGTTATCCAGGGATGTGCTCTGAGTGTGTTTTCCAGTATTGAGGCATTATTTGTTCTGGGCTTTGGCATGTTTTTGTGGCCCAAAGAGATCTCAAAAGTCCAAGTTCTACCAACAGCTGATGCTTGAATCACATCTATGGTGTTTCAGCCAAGCATGTTCAGGATTCTTCCAGGAATGGAGCCTTATATCTTCCAAGGCTGTTAACTTCCTCTTGGGATGATTCTTAGTACAATGAGGAATGAGAAGCTGTCCCCCCATTTCCTTCCCACATCACATGCAAAGTCACCTTGGACAGACCCAACCTTTTGAAAGGAAGATTTGCCCTCTTTGGCTTAACTGAAAAGTGATGCTGGATAAGGGAGGTCTTATGTATTGTTACAGAGGTACAGCCGTCACAGTACCCCCACAAAATGCTGCATTGGCCAATAGAGAGTGAGGACATCAATTTGAAAAAAGGAAACTGGGCCTTTTTGTAAAGAAAATATCCTACAACCATTGGTTTGAAATTGGTGAAACTGCCCAAACCAAGAAACTTTCTCTCTTTCTCTCTGTCACTCCCTCCCTCCCTCCCTCTCTCTCTCTCTCATTTTCCCTCTCACACACAAATCTTTTAGCTTCTACTATAAAAAAATTTTTCTGTCCCTCTCTAACTTCCACATATTTTTCAATTATCATGTTCCCATGAGTATTCCTTTCCCTTAGCTTAAACAATCTTTTCTTCTTTCAATCATTCCTCCTAAAACAAGCTTTACTGTTTGCGTCATGCTGGTCTACTCTGAAGTGCTCTTGTTGGTCTGTATCTCATTTTTAAGTTCTTTTGCACAAAACCTACTTCAGAAGCCCTGCTCTGGTGTGAGGACTACTCTTTCCTTCCCTAGAGCAAACAATGATACTTTCTTTTCCTCATTCCATAAACCATGTTTACATCTAGGTAACCCAAGAATGCATTACCGTCTTGCATAGCCACACCATTCTTGTGACCACTTTTGAGTTCACTGTCAAGTGAAGATCATGGAACTTCTTTAGAAGACTTCATTGGAAGTTGCAACAACAAAAATAAATAAATGGGATTTAATTAAGCTAAAAACTTCTGCGTAGCTAAGGATATAATAATTAAAGCAAATAGTCAACCTTCAAAATTCAAAATTGATAACCAGAATCTATAGAGAATTCAAATTAATTAAAAAAAAAAGAGCAAACAATCCCAATTTATCACTGGGCAAGAAATATGAACACGTGAAAAAATGTTCATAATTCCTAATTATTAGAGAAAGGCAATTCAAAACCACCTTGAGATAACATCTAACTCTGGTGAGAGTAGCCCACAGTCCCAAAGCTACAGATTTTGGTGAGGATGAGGAGAAAAGGTCCTCTTTACACTGTTGGCGGGATTTCAGCCTCTTTGCAAAGAAGTATGGAGAATTTTCAAATAACTAAAAGTAGACCTTCCACTTGATCCTGCAATTACATTACTAGGTATCTACTCAGAAGAAAAAAAATAATTTTACCATAAGGAAATTCACATTAGAATGTTTATTATAGCTCAAGTGCCCATCAACATATGAATACCAACTGTGGTATATGTATACCACAGAATGCTATTCAGCCATTAAAAAAGATGGTGACTTTACATGTTTTATATTAACCTGGATAGAATTGGAGAACATTCTCCTTGGTAAAGTATCACAAAAATGGAAAAGCAAGTATCCAATGTACTCAATAGTAATATGAAACCAGTTGATGAACAAATGCACACCTACAAAACAGAAAAAAAGAATTAAACTCAAGTTGGGGGGAAGGGGAAGGAGTCAGAGAGAGAAGGAGGGGGGATTGATGAGCTCTTACCTAATAGGCACAAGGTAGGTGTATATAGCACACCTCCAGGGAGAGGGGCACAACTACAACTTGGACTTTACCAAACAAGCACAAACAATGAAACCTAATCATCTGTACCCTATTAATCTAAAATAAAAAGTAATTAAAAAAAGATCATGGAACTTCTTTGATACGTTATTATTGTACTGTGATAGATTATTTCTCCTTCATCTTGCATTTTATAGTTGGCGTTAAGACTCATGATCAGAAGCCAATGCTGGAATATATCTTATTAGACCTGCTTATACCTCTGTTTTATTGCCACCCTGGTGTTCCCATTCTGCTCTCCAGTATATTCCAAGCCTCTTAGGAAGGAGGTCTCATGAAACAGCAGCAGCAGCTTTCACTTAAGAAGGTCAAGGGCACCCTTTTAATTCAAGTATGACATGGCTGGTTAGAATCAGGGTTCTTTTTGTAGCCAGGGGTCTCAATTATACCTAACCAGGAAGACTTATGCCCCAACTCTTCTTAACAAAATGTCTAAAATTTTTTTAGGGACTGCTAAAAGAAACATGATAAATGCTGATGAAGAATAAGCCTGGAAGAAATATTTAAAATATCAGAAAAATTCAATAAGTATTTTTTGGTTTTGAAGGTGGAAAGCGTGAGATAAATTCCACAGATCCTAAAAAGGTAAACTCTATTCCTTTGAGTAACTTTCTGCAAGTAATCAGTAATAGAGGAATGATGAAAGAAAAAGCAAATCCCAGAAAAGAAATATAGGTAGGACTTAGGAGTCATTAGAACCCAGTATCTTAGTCTATAGGAGAAGCGGTATTTCCCAGGGTCCTAAATAGAAGAAGAAGAAAAGAAAACATGTAGAGAATAAAATCCTGAAGGTTTCTAATGTTAACTTATTATCTGTATAATATCAAAATAATTTTTTTTAGTCAAGTAACCCAAAGCAACAAAGCAAGGGAAAAAATTATATCAGAGATTGATTATATAGGGACAAGGAAGAAATATAAGCCAAATAGGCTGGTGCTAATTTTGACACAGTCACAGTTTCCTCTTTGAACACGTGGAAAAGTTATTTACTTTAACAACAACAACCAAAAGTATTCCTCCATTTTTTCCTGAAAAATGCAACTCTCTGTCTATATTTTTGTTTGAAACTTTTTAAAGACATTGATAGAATTTTTATTCTATGATAGAGGAAAAAAAAACCTATTGTAGGTTTATAGTCAAATGGCAAGTAACACAGTGTCAAGACCAGATACAGTATAGGATGTGGTGAAAACTGGGACACAAGGACACAAGTACTCTCATCTCATGGTACTTGATGTCAGAGGTAAATACAGGTCCCATGTTGCAAGTTCTGCATCTTTTAAAAAGAAACTAAAAATTTAGATTTATATTTTTCCTTCTTTTTGGCAACAAACTAAAAATGTTGGGAACAATAAGGCCAGTATTTAAAATTAAACACCCATGGTGGTGCCCATAGCTCGGTGGGTAGGGCGCTGGCCACATATACCCAGGCTGTTCGAACTCAGCCCGAGCCAGCTACAACAACGACAACTGCAACAAAAAAATAGCCAGGTGATGTGGTGGGCGCCTGCAGTACCAACGACTTGGGAGGCTCAGGCAAGAGAATCACTAAAGCCCAAGAGTTTGAGGTTGCTGTGAACTGTGATGCCATAGCACTCTACCCAGGCAGACAGCTTGAGATTCTGTCTCAAAAAAAGAAAATAAATAGAAAAAAATAAACAAACACCCTTGGTGGCCACCAGTTTTCAGGCTTTTGATAAGTAACTTCTTAAAAGTTTTCCCCAAAGCATCAAAGTTAAGTTTTAAATTTCAGCGATGCAATGACATATTTGGGGCACAAATGCCACTGAAAGCCTTTCATCTCTCCCTTCAGGAGGACCCTGTACAGCCCAAAACGCGCCTGGACTCTTCACCTTTTTCCCCAGATCTCGAAGTGATTTCACCCACCAGTGACCACCAGAAAAGCACATATATTAAGTGGCTTATAAAGACAAGCACCTGCTGAGAGTTTGTCACTGTGATAAATTAAAGTAGAGGCAAGTGTGGTAGGAAACCTTCTTGTATACCCTCCACCATGAAGCGATTTTTTTGAGAGAGTATCTTATCACAATTAAATTCCAATTTCACAGTTTACTAATTTTTTTCACGGCAAACACGATAGCATTCATAACGCCAAAGCAGCGTAGAGGAGCTGACATCCTGTTTGCTGTATGACTGCACATTAAATCCCCACATGAAAAGCAGTCAGTTCGTGAATATACATGGTGTGGGAAGGCTTAAATTGGCTTGCTAGAGATTAAATATGTAACTTTAAGTGAAGCTTCCTCAGGAATGCATTTTTGTCTAAGTGTTAAAGAAAACTCAAGTGGTTCCCACCATTTCTTGTTTGATTTGTCTTGTATCTCTGTTTGAGGGTCACCTAGTTTTCTGGGTGGAAAGTCTGGGAATTGTTAGAGAACTCGTAGGGAATTAATTTACTATTGACGGCCAGTTGGATAAGCAACAAGGGTTAAGTGCCAACTGTGAAAAACACCCCCCAAACAAACAAAGGAACCAGAAACACAATGCTGACACTTAGAAAGCTTGCTAACTGGTTGGACTGGAAGAATATTTGCCTGTGTACCAACCTGAGGATACTTTGAAAAGAACACACCATCATCTGCTCACATCCTCCAGATGAATGCAGTCTTGAAGAATGGACTGCACCAGCCCTGACATAAATCTGAGCTGACTCTGAAGTGGCAAAAATCTTTCAACAATGCCATGGATGCTGTGCCTTCAAATGTCCCATTGTTACGCACATTTTTAGAGCTGCCATCTTAATGTTTTATTCACTTCCAGGAATGATTCTAAGCAGTCTGCACATGAATCTCCAAAGCTAGAAGGTAAATACTCTTGTTATCCTCATTTTACTGGATGAAGAATTGGAGATTAGAGAGGTTGAGTAACTTGTTCAGAAGCACACAACCAGCCAATTGGGATTTGTACCCAGTTTGGCCTGACTCCAAAGCCAGGAGTTTTAGTTACCAAGGTACATGGCTTAGTCAGCCCTTGGAACATTGCCTGGCACAAAGCAAGCACTCAATAAATACCCAATGAATAAATGTTTCCATGCACAGTTATTCATCAGGAGCCACAAAGACTTTTCTTATGCTTCCCCAAAATGCCTCTGTGATTTAAATACTCGAGTCAGTATAATATTTAATAAAAGACATAATGTAATGTATGATGTCATATAATAAGTATAACACTTTAGTTAATGAACTTCCTATTTTTTAACCACATTTTTAAAAAGTATACTAGAAATGCCTTGATAAGTTTTTCATGCCTTCTAAAAGCAAGTACTCTGAAGCTAAGTTATATTAAGAAAATAATTATCTAATGTTTGACAAAGGAACATGTAGAACATGAGGATTTAAGAGGACTTTGAGCATTGGGCATCCTTTACTGGATATCAATTTTTTTCCCTATTTTCAAATGGTACTTTAATCCAAGGGAAATTGTCATGAATCATAAAATTGATCAAATAAAATGCCCAGTAAACACAGACAATCAAGCATGCTCATACCACTCATACCAAAATCATATGTTTTCTCTAAATAATCAAACTTTAATGTTTTCCAAAAGTAAAATATTTTATACTTATATTATTAGGTTCCACTAACTTTTGCTTCATTTCACCATACATAACTCTCTTCCAGAAATACTTGAGAGCTATCTCACATTTTCTCTGTCACATTCCTAAATGCTTAGATGACACAATAATAAGAAAATGTGATCACAGCAGTGGGGAGAGCTATTTCCCAGTCTTGGCTCTGTCACCTTTAAGTTGGATAGCTCTGAGTGACCCCCTCCTTCTCACTAGGCCTTCAGTTACCCATTAAAAAAATAATAGTGCAGAATTCACAGGAGTCAAGGTCTTCTCTAGCTTGAAAACTTCTATGATTCTGTAGCTATCACTCTTGGAACCTATTACAATCTCCTTTAAACAATATCCAGACCAGAGACTTTTTGTGAAGTATGAAGAGGGTTTACCATTTCCATAAAAAACACACCAGTGACACCAGTGGGAATAATTCAATTTGCAAAGCATCTATGGAGGCCGAGTGCGAATGAGGCATTTTTGCAGGTGCCAGGAAGATGATCGATGTAAAGGGCACATTTCCTGGCCTTGCCTTAGTACAAAACCAGAGGGAAAAAGCTAAATTGAGAGTTTAAAATCTGTTTGGATTAGTTATATCAACTGGAGGAGCAAGAGGTTTTGAGATCAGGGAAGTCCACGATGCTGGGTTGTCTAGGACTTCAGTATTTGTACTGTTTAGTGAATGTTATTTTAAAATAGATAGACATCATTTTTTAACACTGTCTCATAAGGGTGAAACTTCCAAGACTGAAATTCTAGGTTCTGTGATTTGGGAACAGGAAGCCACTTGAGATCAGAAAGTCAATAAAGAATCGTAACGGTCTTGATGGAACATGGGGCTAGTGGGGAAAAGAGGGAGACAAGGACTCACTGGAGACCCATTTGAGAAAGGATAATCGTTTACTTGTCTGTACATTGTTACCAAGATCATGGTTGATTAAATCATAGTAATTTGAAATTAAATACATAAAAGACCTTTACATAGCTGTCAGTCTTCTTGTTTAGACTCAAATGGGAGTTTTTCCCTAGGGTGGCCCCCAAAATTCTACACGTAACAAGTGCTTAGTAACTGTTGAATGAATGAATGCTTTCCCATTTAACCTATATGAGAAAGTATACAACCCCCATAAATCAAAGGGTAAATGAGTTTCATATAAAGAGAACTCAGAGTTTAGGGCCAAATCTGATTTCAAAGTTTCACAAAGTAGATGATCCTTTTTGATGAGACAATTACCAGGATTCTATATCTCTTTGACATCTTGCTGGTGTGATACACATTTTAAATGAAGCTCACAACTTTACTAGATCATTATAAGAAACAGTCAAATTTAGAAATATACTTCTAAACCATTGGTTCTCAACCTTCCTAATGTCACAAAGTATTTTCATTGTTGCAAAGGGGGTCACAACCCACAGGTTGAGAACCGCTGTAACAGGCAAATAAAGCTTGCTTTATTTTCAATGGTATCATCTCACAATTATTCTGCCTTTGACTTCTCAAAGATTAACTACTTTGGGAAGAGAGTACCAGTGATAGTGTAAAAAGTTATTTTTCATCAACATGTATGGAAGAAGTAAAGCAGGGAATCCAGGCACTACAAAAGTTATAGGCTGGGGTCAAAGTGACAGGATCTAGTGATGGGGAACCACATTACCAAGCATGAGTTGTGTGTTCTGGAATCCCAGGTAAGACCTAGAGTTACTGGCAGGTTCCACTCTTGGGGTATAGGGAGGAAGATAAGGAGAAGAGGGTAGGCAGGATTTAGTCCTAGTGTCAGAACCAACATGGTGCCCAGTGGGAGGGTGAGCTCCCCAGAGATTACTGTGCACATAATGGAATCTTATATAAAAAGTTTGACAGTAAGGAGCTAACATAGAACTATAGCATCTATGACTGTGTCATTGGTCCTGAGTTTGGCATAGGGTTGACGATGAGAAGTCACTTAACCCAACCCCTTTTTACCAATGCATATTCATTGAAGACATCTGGAGATAAGTGATGGCATTAAACGTTAAGGACATGAAGTTGAAATTGACTAAGATACATAGATTCTTCTTCTCAAAATCCTCATATGAACTCACCAAGTGAAGGATTAATTAATCTAAATTCCAAAGAGGCCCTTTTAGGAAAATATCAGAAGATTCAGCTATGAAAAAGTAAAGGCAAGGGGTAGGAGCCAAAAACAATGATTTTTTGAACATTAAATCTGGCTTATAAATGTTAACAACAACAATGAAGAAAGTTTATTTTGGATATAGGCTAAGAAAATGTTATCACAGTTATAAAGGCATGAGACAGAGTGGGTTGAGGGAGGAATTTTTCTTGTCATAGAAAATTGATTGACTTGTCTAGAACTGATTTGTTTTATGAAGGAATAATTATACATAAAGTAGGAGATTAAGGTAAAAGAGAAGCTGATGATAATATTGGAATGTTAAGTTAAGATACAGAACAATAACAGGGAGACACTGTAGATTCTAGAATATGGATGAGATACAAAGAAAAGAATATTTATGGGAGATTGTTCTGGCAGGTGTGTGTAGGATGGATTGGCAGAGGGGGGAGAGATAATGGATAGAGATGTACTGGGGAGCTATTTCAGGAATTGAGGCAAAGTTTTTGTCTATAGTAGTGGTCCTTATTTTCAAACTGTAAAATGCTAGAGCATAGAGGCTTCATTTGGAAGATAGAAAAGCAAAATAATTATGCTGGTTCTCACCTATCCCTAGAATTTCTATATCCATAGAAAGGAAATACTTATAGGAAACTAAGTATTGCCTGAAGCATTTTTAAGAAGACTTATTTGGTATCTTGAAATATAAAACAAGGAGATTTAGTTTGTTTATTCCTTTTCTCGCTACCATTTATTATCAGAAAAGATGATTGGAGGTCAAGAAAATGTTGACGAGAAATAGGTGTGCTAGGGAATCTCGAACTGAGTTCCTAGTGGCCAAGGTGAACCTTATTTAATGCGTAAAATCTGGGCTAAAAAATGGCAAAGAGAAATTAGATTACTATTTGTAATAGTAAATAATGATAATAATAATGACCTCAATGGTCAGTATTTAGAGAATGCATACTATAGTTTAGAAATCGTACTCTGTTTGCATTTCTTATACAATGCCTTGAATCTCCCTAATTCCTCCACAGGTCAATCACACTATAGGTACCTCAATTTTTGTATAAGAAGAAACAATGTACACAGTTTGGGTGATGGGCACACTAAAAGCCCAGACTTCACTACTGTACAATATACGCATGTAGGGCAGTGCCTGTGGCTCAAAGGAGTAGGGCACCAGGCCCATATGTCGGAGGTGGCGGGTTCAAACCCAGCCCTGGCCAAAAAAAACCCTGCAAAACAAACAAACAAACTGCAATATACATATGTAATGGAATTCAACTTGTACTCCCTAAATCTATTGAAATAAAAAAAAAATTCTCATATTTTAAGAAAAGACAATACTTGCTTTTATTACTTTATTCCTTAACTGTATGTTTAGGTTAAATCTGATTATTTTTTAGGAATTTAGTATCATTTATTGTACTATCTCCATATTTTGGTATCAGAGTTTTACTAATTTTGGAAAATAAATTGAAAGTATTTTTTTCTGAAAAAAAAAAAAGAAAGGAAATTGGTTGTTAAGTAGTTTACATGACTTAATCAAGGTCTCAGCTTCAAAAGATAAGGTACAAATTTGAACACAGGCTTGTTTGAGACTATAGCAAATCAACCCCATTCTGCAATTCATTTGGAGAGTGGTAGAAAAAGATCACAGTATTTCAGAAATGTAAAATACAGTTTTTGGTAAGATTCTAGCTCTGCAGCGCATGGTTAAGATATTTGGAATCTACCTTCAACATCTGAAAGCATTTTACAGACCTTATGATGAAATGCAGATGTAGATACTTAGAGGATTTGAATGTGCTATTTAATACTGATAAATGAAAATCTGAGATGAAATGTTTTATTGATATGTTGATAAAATTACCAATATCTTTGTAGAAACAGCAGAGATAAGTGGGATGCTATTTTAAGATGCCATTTTATCACACAATTATTTCTCAAGAAAGCGGTCTATTACCTGTAGACTTGTTCTACTAGATTTTTGAAACTCTAGCTGAAATAAAAATTTATGAGGCACTGCTTTATCTTTCAAACTGAAGTAATTCAGACTTTGTAAACTTTTAAACAGATCATCTCTGCACAATTCAGTCAACAAAATGTAGAACCTTAACTACATTTTACTTGTATAATATATAAATGTGAAAGTATCTTTGATTGTTTAAATAGTAAATGTAGCACTTGAGGCTTTTCTTTCATTTAGAGCACTTGCTACCCCAACCCTTGGCTGGTCTTCCTGGTTATCTTTCACTCTCCCTCAAAGAAGGGTGCCTGGCTATCTTCTGGGAAGTCTGTCCTCCCCTTCTAAAGACAGACTTCTTTATCCCCCTTCGCCACACCCCTGCCCACATCTTATTCAAGCCTTGATTATGACAGCTACACTACTGTTATCTTCATATCAGAGAAGAGCAAAGTGAGCCTTCAAGAGGTTGACCTGCCCTTGCTTGCATGGCATAAGGGCTTGAGAGTAACAGAGCTGAGACTCCAATCCAGGCCAGTAAGATTCTAGGGCCCATCCTCTTAACCACCAAACATGAGGCCTTTATCAGGCAAGCTCTGCAGTCATACATTGCCTAATAACAGACATACATTCTGAGACATGCGCCCTTATGCGATTTTGTTGTGCAAACATCATGGAGTGTACTTAACAAACCTAAATCTGCCGCCTGCTACACACCTAGGCTACATGATCATGTAGGCTACGCGTAGATTTACTCCTGGCTACAAACCTGTACATCATGCCACTATATTGAATACTGCAGGGAATGGTTATGCAATGGTAAGTATTTGTGTAGCTAAACTTATCTAATATAGAAAATGTACAGTTAAAAATACAGAAAAGGATAAGAAAAGGCATACCTGTATAGGTCACTCCACTAATGGGGCTTACAGAGCTGGAGGTTGCTCTGGGTGAGTCGGTGAGTCAGTGAGTGAGTGCTGAGTGAATGTGAAGGCCTAGGACATTACTGTGCACTACTTTGCAAACACACTTAGGCTACATTAAATTTACTAAAAGTTTGTATTTCTTCAATAATAAATTAACATTAGCTTACCGTAACATTTTTAGTGTATATACTTTTTCACTTTTGACTCTTTGGTAGTAGCACTTAGCTTAAAATACAAACACATTGTACAGCTGTACAAAAGTACCTTCTTTATAACCTCATTCTACATGTGGAAGCACATTTTTTCCATTTTTGAAATGTCCTATTTTTAAAATATTTTCCAACTTTTTTGCTAAACAAGACTAACACACACATTAGCCTGGGCCTGCAGAGGGTCAGTAGCATTAAGACATCACCAGGTGATGGGAATTTTCCAGCTCCATTATAGTCTTAGGAGACCACTGTCATATATGTGTCCACCATTGACTAAAACATATTTATATAGTACTTATTATTATATATCTTTGCATCTTCTGGGTTTAGCAAAATATAAGACATGCTAGAGGTGCTGAATATTTACTCAATGAATGACTTAATAAATATTTTTAATTGAGACTTCAACTTTACCTCATATCAGTGTTATTGCTTACCCATATAACTGTTAAATAATCAGTGAATGGAATGGCAGTAATAACTGAGTACCTCTTTTATACCGTATTCCAGAGAAAAATAAAAGCAAAGAGATAGTATATAAGCTTAAGAACCTTGTCTATTACTTAAACTGTTTTCCTAGTCTATTTGGTTCCCCTGTTCACCACCTTATACCCCAACAAGAGCAGCTGTGTAACTGGCTTCCATTGCTGTGACTTTTCAATTATCAAGTACCAGAGTCTTTTTTCTCAAATGCCATACAGAAAACTCTCCCCGAATGCTTTCAATACTTTCTTTTTTCTACACATTTAGTCAAAACCCATCTATCTCACTCCATAGATCTCTCAAATCCAGTCTTAGTTCTCGGTTTTCCCCAACACACAGCCTTTACTTTCTTCATTATTACAGAAATACACCGTGCTTATAACCCTTCTGAATTTCATCTTGTGCTTCCCTTATAATTTTCAGGGTAATGCAGAGGTTAGCATAGCTTCCCACATGTTTTTTGTACTATCTGAGAGCTTAGAATGATTTTTAAATTTTAAATGGTTGAAAAAAAAAATCAAAAGAAGAATAATGCTCCAGGACATGTGAAAATGGTATGAAGTTTAAAACTGAATTTCTATAAATAAAGTTTCAATGAGACACAATCAATGTGTTCACGTTTTGTCTGTGGCTGTAACAACAGAGGAGAGTAGTCACAACAGAGACCATGTGACCCCAAAAGACTAAAATATTTGCGATCTGACACAGGAAAAGTTTGCCAAACTTTGGTGTAATGGAATAAAATAACAATACCAAATTATCAAGTGCCTGCTCTGTATGAGACACACACTGTCCCTGAATTAGTTAATTTAGACCTCCCATCTGGGGAGGATACATATTATTTTCTTCAAATTGTAAATGATGAAGAGACTGGTACTAAATGATTAAATTGTATGAGAACCAGAACTGAAAACTCTTGGACTTCACAGCCCATTCAAGGTTTTTCCTCTATGGCAAGAGAAAAAATAAATCTATTGACAAGTGTGAAATCCACAGTACACACTGAATCCATAAGTGATACGGATGTTGAATAATGAAGTGGCCCTGGAGAAATGCAGCTAATTTGGGAAGAGTCAATTGCATCAATAGAGCTTCTTGGTCTCTTTTTTCCCTCAATTCCTTATTTACCTGCTAGGTAGTTCCTTCCTTTTAAAACATTAAACAATTCAAAGTCTTTTCAGGTAAAACTTCCAAATTCTTTTCTATCATTTTTTTTTCTTTTATCTATTGATCAATTTGTTCTTTAAAAGAATAGAGTTTTTAAATGTACAATATTGTTCCTTGAATCTCACATGACAATTTTAAAACAACTGCTTCAAATCACAGTCTATTTGAGCTACCTAGGGTTATTGTCTTTTCTTTTCCATGATAAAAGAAGATAACACAAAGGAAAAAAGTTCAATTTCCCCCACCAAAATCTATACCTTGACTCTCATCATCAAAACTAAGTACATTCTACTGGTATAAGGGAAATTAACAAAAGAAATCTAGTTATGATGCAAAACCATGTGACAATTTGGAGTTTCAGGGTTTTCTTGATCCAGATGAAATGATGCTTTCTGACTACTGGTTAGTTCTGGCTCATGTTTAGAAATAATCCTCAACGCAGCAGATACTAAGCTTAATCTTTGTAAAGGCAACTGACCCTTCAGAGAATATTATTAAGAGAATGTAAAAATTTCTTTAAAATGAGAATACAGTTGTCTTCTGAACTTGATTGTAATAATAAAACCCGATATTTACTGACTGATCGTTTTTTATGCCCTCTACACTTGTCTAATTCTCACAATCATTTTTTGAGGTGGGTAATAGATATTAGTATGAATAATGTTCATATCATTAACAAGAATATGACTAATTCATTAATGTGAATAAATAAAAGTACAGGATGTGTGGGGGACTTGCCCAGTGCCATTCAGTTAGCGGTGGAGCCAGGCTTGAACAAAGGGAACTTACAGTCTGTATCCCTCACTCCAAGATGGGCTGCCCTTGTCTGCTTCTAAATGTCTCATGACCATTTAACTGGTTGATGGTAAAGATATCTTTTAATCTTGTATTTTAATTGTGTAGTTTGCACACCTCCCCAAGAAAAACCTATCATTTTGGCTTTTAGCATCTTTTTGAAAGGAGCAGTATCATAAAGATGGAACTCCCAAAAAGTCTTTTGATAAAAGCCTTTAGTTTGGCAGCTCTTTGAATAAACAAGAAAAAATATCAGCTAAAAACTCTTTATGAAAAATTCAACTGTCATGTAGCACAGTCTTAAGATGTTAGCATTTACATGAAGATACCAAAAATATCTAAGTCTATAACTTGTCAGGAGAGTAATTTGCCATTCTTAACAAAGAAAGATGGTCAATATAACAGCAGATTATCATGTTTTAACTATAAAGATACACACACACATAATCA
This sequence comes from Perodicticus potto, assembly GCA_963574655.1. Taxonomy (NCBI): domain Eukaryota; kingdom Metazoa; phylum Chordata; class Mammalia; order Primates; family Lorisidae; genus Perodicticus; species Perodicticus potto. Next base: position 17,481 of record CAUYRH010095073.1, read on the forward strand.
ATATAGAGTCATTAATCTAGTCAGAACTGAGACCCAGAGGCTAAAAATTATCCAGATTACAACAAATTCTTTATAATGGCATTCTTATTACAAATCTATTTGTGCAATTTTGACATAATCAGTCCTAAGGACAATGTCAAATTACTCTAAGATGAAAAACAGGAAAAAAGTTTCACTCTCTCTCAAAAGGCATTTCCCTAAAATAAAAACAATAGCTCCAAATTTTTCACTGTCACAGTCTCACTTATATTGCCAGTGCAGTGGGACCCAAATATCATCATTTCTACAGAGCAGAAATACATGTGTTCTTTTTTTCATTATTTTTTATTCTACCTTGCTGTAGAACAAGTTTATGGAATCAAGTAGACTAAAGAAAAATAGCTTTTTATTTTGGACTCTGTTCTAGACTTATGCCTTAAGTTATTTTTTAAAAGTCAAGGAAAAGGGATGATGACCTCCAAGCCAAGTATTTAGTCCCTGAGTTTCATACAGGAAAATTGTGGAGATTCAAAAAAGAACTTTACATTTGTAATATAAGATTTTCAGTGCCTGCTATTTTCAGATCTCAGCTATCATCAATATGAGAAGCGCTGAGTAGAAGGCTAATTGGATTTTCCAGAAAATGGCAACCTCTAAATTAAGTACAGCTTGGGAGCTGCCCTGCTATATCCTAAATGACCTGGGATCACTGACAAAATCAGGTAAACACAGAAATTATTTTTCTAATTCCCCTTATTTCAGTCAACTTCTTTGGTACATTTCAGAGTAAACCAATAAATATCTTAGAGTTTGATTTATTTTCTTAAGATGGCATTTTCAGCTCAACAAATTGTAAAAGAAGATGCATTTTAAGAAAAACAGAGTAACTGATGTTAAGCTATTTCAAATTGTTCTTGGATGCTGAAGTTCCTGCAAGTGCCATAATTATACACCACTTTTCTAATAATACTAGATTTGGTTGTGATTGCTTTTTGAAAAAATATGGTCAACAGCATGAAAGTGAATTACAGATCTTGGAAGTGGTAAATGTAGTATCAAATAAATGCATTATTGTTACTGAAAGCTCAAGCTCAGCCCTTGTCCCGCAAAGCTGCATCAGAAAAACAGGGACAGGTGGTTTGAGGAGAAGGAAAAAGAAGTTTATTACTTTGCCAGCAAATGGGGAGGACAGCAGACTCCCGTCTCAAAAAATACCAGCATCCCTTGCTCCTTGAACAGAGAAGCACAGAGCTTTCAGGGGTTCTGATTAATCCCATAATCCCATTTCTGGCTAAAACAATCTTGTGACCCAAATTAATCCCATCTTCAGCTAAGATGATCTCATAACCTCTGCCCAGAGGATTCCTTTGAGCTATCTCCTGTAGTACAAAGAACAAAAGACATTCATTTCCCTGCCCCTGAGGTAGAGACTCAGTCCCCCCCACCAAAGAAAAGGTCAGGGGGTTTTGAAGCAAAAATAAAAAATGTCTTTACCCTTTTCCCCCCAAGTCATTCTGTTACAGAATCTCTATATATGTATCGCTCTTTCATTTTGTTCTTGATGGATACACAGAATATTCTATCTGAGTAACCTCAATAACAATGTAACAAGAGAAATCTTGTTTCAATATCACCGCTTTGCAGACTAATTAAAATCAATACTAAAAACACTGTTACCCTTGTCTTTTCTAGTATATTAAGAGAATTTTGCTTCTAGTTACTGTTTCATAGTTTCTGTCAGACCACAGAGAAAAACTATAAACTCTGAAAAACATTACCTGAGAGCAATAAGAGCAGAAAAAAAATAGGCAGGCACTGGGAGTTGCAACAGGGGAAATGGTACTGGGAAGAAGGCAATGGCATAATTGAGGTAGGGATCCTGGTTTTCTATCCCCTCTAAAATAAGTCATACCCTCAATAGTACCCTGTAGGATATTACAATTTAGTTAAAAACTTGCACTTTTGCAGTCTTAACCAAAGGACAGAGTTTGAAGTGCCCACAACAAGCAGAAAGTTAGGTGGAATCCCTGGTAACAAAATAACCACAAAGTAGAAACCCCAAATAATGCGTATAAACTCTCTTCAAATCTCTGGCTGACCTCACAAATGGGACTAACTCCAAGTAACTCAATTAAGACTAAAAGAGCTGCACAGAGATTTCAGCTACTACCAATCACAGAGGAGATATAGCTTTGGAATTTGAGTTAGACAAGTTAACTCTCCACAAAAAGTTTTTAAAATTTAACAGAAGAATATAATAGAATATCAAGTTCTCACGATATATCATTGGCAAAAATCAAGGATAAATTTTAAAAGTTTGGACATGCAGAAACAGAAAAATTCGACATCATCAAGAAGAAAAGGGAATTAGTATAGATTGAACTTGAGATGACTCAGGTGTTGAATTAGCGGTAAGGAATTTAAAAATAACTGATAGAATTATGCTAAAGATCATAAAGGAAAATACGTTTTAGTAAATGAACAAATAGGAAATATCATCAGGGAAATAGAAAGTATACAAATAGAAATTTGAGAGCTAAAAATATGATATGTGAAAATAGTTAATTGCATGAGATTAATAGCAGATTTGGGATGGTGTAAGAGCCAATAACTTTGAAAGTAAATCAAATAGAAGCATCTAACCACAAGAACAGATGAGGAAAAGAGTTGGAAATAAAATATAGCTTCAAAGATCCATGGGATGATATCAAGTAATCTAATTATACAGGTAATTGGATTCCAGAAAAGAAAAAATAATTGGGCAGGAAAACATACTTAAATGATAGCAAAATTTTTCCAAAAATTTGTCAAAGACATAAATTTACAGATTGAAGCAGCACAGCAAATCCTAAGAAGAATAATTACTAAGAAAATCACACCTTGACCTACCATAATCAATCTGCTAGTATCCAAAGACTAGAGAAAACCTCAAATGAGCCAGACAAAACACCACAATACCTGCAAGGGGCCAACAATACCACTTACTCCTGCCCTTCCTTCAGAAAACAATGCATCCCAGAAGACAGTGTAATTACACGTAAAAAGGGCTGAAAGGAAGAGAAAACCTGTTAGCCTAGAATTCTATATCCAGCATAAATAACCCTCAAAAATGAAGGCAAAACAGAATTTTAGCTAAATGAAAAAAAAGAATTCACCATCGCAGACTTTTATTACACAACACTAAAGGAAGTTCTTCAGGCGAAAGGTAAATGCTACTTGCATCCCTAGGTAGGAACTAAAATTACCAGAAACATTAAATACGTGGGTAAATACAAAAGATCACTTTTTTCCTTCTAAGATCTTCAAAACTTGCATAAATGTTTAAAGCAAAAATCATGAAATTTTAGTTTGGGGTTTATAATGTATCTAGATGAAATACATATAATAACTAGAGAAAAAGGAATGGGGAGAGGTAAATTAGTAAGACAATATAATACTAACATTCTTTTATTTCATCTGACGTGATGGTATATTTCTGAGTTGATGGTCACAGGGATATATATTGAAAAAAGAACAAAAAATGTGAAGGAATATAGTAAAAAAAAGTACTAGGAAAACACAAACAGACTCCTCGAGTATCAAAGATACAAGAGATTGTAGAGCACAATTTTTGGTTCAATGCTGGATCCCTTCTCTAGATCTTTTGACTACTTGTTTAGTCTCTACATTGCTCAAATTCTTCGTGATGAGAGTGCTCAGTTCCTCATGAGGCAGATCACTGTCCTAATTTTTGTGGTCCTAACTTATATTTCTATGAAACAAAGCCTTTCTGCTCCAGTGAAAATCTCTTTTTGGGGGGGGGGGGGACTCTGTTTTATTTATTTGTTTGTTTGGGATTCATTGAGTGTACAAAGAATTAGGTTACAACGATTGCATTTGTTAGATAAAGTCCCTCTTACAATTGTGTCCCACCCCCAAGAGGTGTGCCATACACCATGACCCCCAAACCTCCTCCCTCTTCCCTTTCCTCTGTTCCCTCATTCCCCTACCCACCCCTACACCATGTATTAGGTCGTCTACTGCCTTCATATCAGAATTGAGTACATCGAATTCTTGCTTCTCTATTCTTGTGATGCTTTACGTAGAAAAAGGTGTTTCTCCTCCATCAAGGTGAATACAAAAGATGTAAAGTCTCTACCTCTTTTAAGGGCTGAATTAAAAGAGTTATATGCATTCTATGGCATGCATATACTACAACTTGTTAATCCATTCCTGGGTTGGTGGGTATTTAGGCTGTTTCTCTTATCTTTTAATTACACACCCAAATACCATGTTTTTCTTTGTAGTTTTTCTGCCATTATGGCTGGAGAGAGGAGTTTCTTCTCTTCTAGATGAGTTCCTGGATGACTTTAGGACCCTGTCCTCTTCTCTCCCACCATCCTTTGTATCTCCTTTATATCAGTTGGCAAAAACTTAAGGACATGATTGTCCATTCATTTTACTTGTTTAGTGAAGGTACCTAGCATGTTACAGACGCCCAATGATAATAAAATTAACACAAAGAACCATCACAAGGGCAAGAAGCTAACATTCAGTGGGTATTAGATGAGCCACACACTAAGTTTTGTATTATCCTGTTTATTCCAAACTTAAAAAGGCATGTCTTATACATGGTAAACCTAAGGCATAGAGACACTGAGCAGTTTGTTCAGGGTCATTACAAGTGGGAAAGTAAAGCTGGGATATTTACCAAGAACTTAAGGAGTGAAGAATATACCTGTTTCTGGGTCACTGCATGAATCAGGGTTACTTTTCCCATGACTTGTGCCCACAGTACCTCTCTGGATTCCTTTGCATTTCTCTATGCTACTTTTCCTTGTCTTTGACCTTTGCATACCTCTCTGTAGGGACTATCTCTTATTCTCTACTCTCATTCTCCTATTCCCAGGAAACCTACTCCAGCCAACTTCATGGTGTGTCCTAATTACCAATCCCATTCTGATCATGGTCCCCATGCTTGCCTCCAAGGTGCCAAATGGAACCAAGAAAATATTATACTGTCAAAGATTATTAAGGTTTCTTTAAATTAAGAAATATAAGCAATAAGCAATATTGCTATAACATATTAGTGAAATTGCAACCAGATTATAAGATGGCCATCAATGTGTGAATTTCCAGACTTACCCTAAATGTTCCTTCACTTCCCACATTTGATTTAGCTCTACCTGAATTATATTTTGTATTGATCTTCTTAGTTTACATTTCTGAAGTATATCTTCTGAATAAAAGAGCAAGCTGAGGCATGGATGTGTTCTAAGAAGCAAAATATCTGGTTTGTCAGCAAGAATTTACTACTGTGTGAAAGAGTTACATAACTTACTTTTATAGCATATTGTTTGACACAGTCTTGGTTTCTTATTCATGATCTGAGTTAAGTATACTGTGTCAATTGCCCATAGTATTCAATTTTATATTGAATCATCTCATAACATTAAAGAGTTCACATATATCTTCGCTTTGCTGCTGTAGCTTTATGATAATTAATGTCAGAATTACAACTCTGTCTTGGTTTGTCTCCACCAAAATCTTTAGTTATGTTAAAAATAATACTTTGCTTTAATTATAAGTCAGTTTTATTGGTGACGGTATAAAGAACTAAAACACAGCTGGTGTTCTTTCAACAAACATTAAGTTCTACAAATATTATATTTGAGTGGCTACAATTTACAAAACTGTTCCAGGCTCTTCCAAAGAGAATTGAATAGGTTATGGGTCTGCTTAAAGCAACTCGTAGTAATGGGGATAAATATGTACTCAAATAACTATAACAATAAAATGCATTACAGAAATTATTGCCTTGGTTTTATAGCAACAAAATGGATACAGGCCAAGTACAGTGAATTATTTGCATTGGCCCTGAACAGAAGCTGTAAATTCACCTTTGGTGACTGCCTGGAACAACTACTTAACTTCAATCCTCTAGACTAGAGTTACCCAAAGTGTGGTTCGTAGACATGGGCCTGTTTGTAATTTGTGTGTCCCTGGTCCTCAGTGAGATAGGTAGAGACAGAAATTCGGAGTAAGCATTTAGAAACATTCATAAAATATTAATTATGTAATTTTATGTCTGTTGAATACAATAATATATTGAGGCTTATGTTTTTTTAATTTTATTGCCATTAACAATGAATTATGAATATTTTATGTACTTATATTCATCAGTTCTGGAAACCCCCAAAACTAAGCCAAATGTTACATTAGCTCTCATCACAACACTGATGTATTTGCAAGAATATCAGTATTCAGTTATCCACATTGTAAACTCAGAATGTTAGAGGGAGATAACTTCTTCTGTTGATGAGTTATTTATCTTTGTAATTTGAAGAATAAAGATAATAAAACCAACTTGTATTTCCTGGAAACCTCTTCAATGTCTTCATAATTTTCTAATTTCCTACAAACTTAATATATTTCTTTCTTTTCTTTCTTTTTTTTTTTGTAGAGACAGTGTCTGTCTCACTTTATCACCCTTGGTAGGGTGGTGTGGCGTCACACAACTCACAGCAACCTCCAACTCCTGGGCTTAGGCAATTCTCTTGCTTCAGCTTCCCGAGTAGCTAGGACTACAGGCACCTGCCATAATGCCCAGCTATTTTTGTTGCAGTTTGGCCAGGGCTGGGTTTGAACCCACCACTCTCGGTATATGGGGCTGGTGCCCTACCCACTGAGCCACAGGTGCCACCCCAGAACTTAATATATTTCTAATGTATTTATTTTAAGCATCTTATTTTATTGATTTTATTCTATGGATTTTAATAGCACTGAGGTATAATTCATGTACAATATGCATGTGCATTTCAGATGCACAGTTTGATGAATTCTGGTTGCTGAATACAGTCATGTAAGTGCCACCGTAATCACCATAAAAAGCCAAGATGATGCCCAAAGCAATTGTTGCAACCATTCAGCCCCTGAGGTTTGTACAGCAGCATTTTCAATGCCACCAGTGTCTCAAAGCTGCCACTACAATTATATGCTGGAATTGACGGCACTTAGCATAAGGGTAAAGGACACAAAAATAGGGAACTTACCTCAGCTTGCCCCCTCTTTCCCTACTCTGATCCCATACTAGTCAATAGGACTTGTCTGATTTTGTTCACTCTTCAATGCCTCCAACTTTTACAGTTCCTTTCTGTAGCAGAAGGTCCCCACCAAGGTCATAGTCGCCCACTCCCAGGGGTTATGTGTTATATTTGTTTTAAAATTACTTTTTTCAAATAATTTATTTTATTCCTTTTAAATAAAAGCATTAGTCCATGATGATTAAAAAAACAATTAGGTCTTATTTTCACTATAGTTTGAAAAGAATTGCTCTAAACCAGACGTTCTTAAACCTTGCTGTACGTTAGACTCACCTTAGGGACTTGGTAAAAAGAGAAACACCAGACGGCACCTGTGGCTCAAAGGAGTAGGGTACTGGCCCCATGTGGTGGAGGTGGCGGGTTCAAACCCAGCCCTTGCCAAAAACTGCAAAAAAAAAAAAAAAAAAGAGAGAGAGAGAGAAATACCCAGGCCTCCTACTATGTCAGTGAGCCTGGACCTCTGAACTTTATTATTATCATGCTAGATAATTCTGATTCACAGCAGACTTTGAAAATCAATTGCTACTCTAGTCTCTAAAAAATTTCAAAATTCCACTTTCACTTCTGGGAAGCCTTCCTGATGTCCCACTCGGGGAAGGCTGTAGAGCCAATAAAACGGACTAACCAAGCTTTCTAAAGCATAACATAAAATGAAGAAAATTAATATAGTAGCTGTCAGTCCATTGCTAAACCTGGTCTTTTCACGCACAGATTGACACTAGGGTAGTAAAATGAGTGAGGACCACGTTCTGATAGTACTGGCAGGAGTATATTAATAAAAATCCTTTCACTACTAGCCAGTTAATGGGCACAAAACACGAGGAACACACTTCTCCAACTGGTAAAATACTTACTATAAGTTGCCAATATTCTCTGAAACATTCCCTTAATTTCCCCTTCATGCAGTTAAAAAAATCTGAAAACCTGTGTGATCCAAGCAACAAGCCTTAACATTTGTAGTGGAATGTGCCTCCTTTCTTCTCCATCAAATGCATGCCAGTCACATACCTAACAATGATTCTCAGAGGGTGGGGTCCACACCAGCAGCATCACCAGCACCCAGGAACTTCATAGAAATGCAGGGGCCTCATTTCTTAGGTTGTTTCTTGACCCGCTGCATTAGAAATTCTGGAATGGGCCTTTATAAATAAGAAGCCCTGCTGGTGATTCTGATGCACACTGAAGTCTGAGAAGCACTGTCTCAGGAGATACCATGCATTGACGCATGGAAATAGCCCACCTTGTCGGTGGACTTCAAGAGACCCAAGAACAGAGCTGTATGTTAACAAAACCACATACATGCAGGTCTTCATAAATGCCCCCCACTCCTCTCCTCTCCCTTTTTCAGTTTTCTCCACCTATGTGGCCAGCATTCCTGCCACACTCACCCATCTTGACAATGAAAACTTAATCACCTCTCTCCTGGGAATGTTAACACTTCAAAGAGGTTGGCTGACAAGCAAGCTTGCTAAAAATATAACTCCCTAATGCTGGGACTCTAGGCATCTGTCATGTGTCTCTGTGCCCCAGAATTTGAAAGAAAAACTCTGCAATTCATGTTTGAGACTGGCCCTGGCGTAGTCCTGAGAAGTTCTCATCCCTATCTTAACTCTCACCTCTACTCCATTTTCTAACCCCACCTTCCTTTTTCCCACCCCCTTCTTCCTTCCTGCCTTTAATTGTTGATTATTATACAACTGCAAGGCAAGATTAAAAAAATAGATCAATTTCATGGTTTGCCTCATATTCTAGGCTTAAAATAAACCTCCCTTCCTATTTACTATTTTAAACAAAATTTAACTGTGATTCTTAATTATAATTATTCCCATTGCTACAGAGTAGATAACTTCTTAAGGTCCTCTGTAGAATGGCCAAATCCAACTAAAAGTTCTAAAGAACCCTCAATTAAATTAATAGAAACTGGAAATCAAGATGCCTATAAATCTTCTCCTGAATAATTACTTAGAAATTCCCAATGCGGCTCGGTGCCTGTGGCTCAACCGGCTAAGGCGTCAGCCATGTACACCTGAGCTGGCGAGTTCAAATCCAGCCTGGGCCTGCCAAACAAGAATGACGGCTACAACCAAAAAAATGGCTGGGCATTGTGGCGGGCACCTGTAGTCCTGGCTACTTGGGAGGCAGAGGCAAGAGACTCGCTTGAGCCCAGGAATTGGAGGTTGCTGTGAGCTGTGATGCCACAGCACTCTATCCAGGGTGAAAGCTTGAGGCTCTGTCTCAAAAAAAAAAAAAAAAAGAAATTCCCAACGCTTCTTGATATATCCAGAAGCTGAGCTTTCATCCCCAAAGACAACTGACATACAAAGTTGTTTGAATAAGCAACTGAGATGTAAAACAAAATTTAAATGATATAGCTCAGAAAGGGTAAGAAGGAAAAAAAAGGAGAATTACCTGTCTCAATGTCCCTGCTGCTTTTTAATGGAAAAATGATTGAAAGGGCCCATCATAGCATTCACTCCAGTAACCCACGTGAAAGCTGAATTGTAATTTAATTCTTTTCTTCTCTAGTAATTAACTGGGAATTACTAATTATTCAACCTGAGTATGTTTTGATTCATTAAGCATTCTCTTCAATTTTTTTCACCCACAAGTGTATTAGATCTCTTTAAAACCAAGCACATAGAGAAACTGACACCTTGAGACCAGTAAGTTCTGGCTGTACTGCTTACAGGAGAGACAATGGGAAGATTTTTGATCAAAATTGTTTAGTAATTACCTGATCCACAGATAAATTAGCAGGGCGTTAATTGAGTTACACCTGAAAGGCAGACACAGCACGCTCAGGAGAGAGTAGGAGTGGTTTCCATGAAAACCACAGACTGAAAATAAAATAGCAAATGCTGATGAAGGCTGAAAAATGCAAGGAGAATGCCATGAAAGCAAGTGCTGGGGCTTATGTTTATTTTGGCAGAAAATGGCCAAAACTCCAGTTTATACAGATATAAATGTGTGCTGTAAAAGTCAGCATTGTGAAAAATGTCACTCATGATTTTGAATCTTAAGAATTAGTGTATAGGTTCAAAGTATCCAAAGTCTCCCTTCAGTCAGCTGAAAATCCCCAGCAAATTCCTCATTCTCTAGTAACCGTGTTGCATAGTTCTGGGATGATAGTCTAGACATCTACATTTCAGTAATACATTCCATGCTATTTTATGCTTGGATTTTTGTTATTCTAGAAAATGGTCTAAATGAGAAAAAAGTGGCAGGAAAAAATCATTTTGTAAGTTGTTACAGAATGTTCCTTTGTTTTTTTTCCAGAGGTCTTTGGTTCTGAATATATAATATAAATATTACCTCCAAATAAAAGCTGTACTTGCATACATAGAGGTTTATTATTCTGATTGTCGTATTTAGGTCATGAAATGTTATTAACTGCATGATACTTGAAACACTGTCAAGCTCTAATTGCATCCTGTGATTTGTAGTGAGCTGAGCAGGAGCGTGAACAATGGGAGGGACCCTTGGGACCTCCACCGTGACTACTCAACTCCAGAGCCTACAAGAGTCCACCGATACTATGTAACCAAACGAGGATGGCTTTGTTCCTGTAAACTTTACAGTAAAATCAGAATGCCATATAGTTTGCATGTTTCACAAAATATTATCCTTCTTATTCTTTTAAAATCCATTTATGATATAAAAGCCATTCTTAACTGGTGGACCATGCAAACACAGGCTGACCTGGCCTGTGGGCTGAGGTTCCCTGACTTCGGAAGGATATGTGTACCGTAATTTAATCCTCTTGCTTCTAACCTTTGGTATTATAAAAAGAACATTAACAGATTACATTGTACATATGCCATTTATTACGTATAAAAATATCTGAGTCTAAATTTCTCAAGGAAAAAATCTTGGCTCAAAGGGTCTTTGCTTTTATTATGTTTTTTAAGTTTTGTTTTTTAATTTTTTTCAAAGACAGTTTCACTCTGTTGCCCTGGGTAGAGTGCCATGGCAACATAGCTCACAGCAACCTTGAACTCTTAGGCTGAAGTGATTCTCTTGCCTCAGTTTTTCATTTTTAATAGAGACTGGGTCTCACTCTTGCTTAGGCTGGTCTTGCACTCATGAGCTTAAACAATCTACCCGCCTCAGCCTCCCAGACTACTAGGATAGCAGGCATGAGCCACTGTGCCCAGCCCCTAAATTTATTATTTCTTTGCAGGAATATAGTTGTTGAGATTTTAAGTGCTTCATATTTCTTACAGTTTTCTGCTGAAATGGGTAGCACATGAAAAATGCTAGAAAAGTAACTATGTTCCAGAACAGATTCCCAGTTTCAGTGTACATTTCTTATTAACATTAGACTCAAATTTAAATGAAAACTCAAAGAATTGGGAAACAGAAGGTAATATACATCTTTTTCAAAAGCAGATCAAGGCAATTTACTAGCACAAAGGGAAAATTTATAGGAATAAATTAATACTTCCATTGAGAACAGCAATAACCCATAGAACCAAACTTCCATTTTCATAGATGGTGAATCTCAGAGTAGTTTGGTATCAACTTATGTTCCTTGCAAATTCTAGTTTTGGTGTGTAACATTATAGTGCTACCACTGTAGCCTTACATGAGGTAACCTAGTAATTGTTTGGTTCACCAGACACAGATAACATTATAGAAAGCCTTCAGCATCCTCGTTACTTTAGGGTTTAAGGTGGGGTTCATGGCCCGGACTAGGGGTAGAATCCAGGGCAATACCAGGAATCAAATTAGAAGAGACAGCAGTACAGCACTGTCCCCATGTCAGTCAAAGCCATCAGGAGAGAATGGATTAACTGCACACTTCCAGGCAATGGGGTGGTATAAGGGGAAAGGAGCGTTTTTAGGATTAGACTGATTTCTGAGTGACTTTGACAGATCTTTTCAGTTCTCTGATGCACAACTTTCTAATCATAGAATAGGTATAAAGGGAATCAAGCAAGTAAGTGAAAGCCAATGCTTCTCCTCTTTGTCCTGCTCCCCACCATCAGAGAGTGCTCAGTGTCTGAGATATCCCTCTTTATTCAGCTATCCTCTGATAGTTCTGGAAAAGATGAAGCCAAATAAAAATGTAGAATGCAAAGTGCATCAGCTAGTTATATTAAACTGGCACACACTGATCTTGCTCTAAGAAACACCCAGCATTTTATATAGGGATATGTCATCTGAAAAAAAATCCTGTAAGAAGCTCATTATAAAATGTAAAGATTTGAAGGCAATAGAGTGAAATGTGGTCCAGAGTGTGGAGTTTGGAATAGTAAAGAGACATTTTAAAATCTTGGCTCTGCCAATAATTCCGTGTCCTTGTATAGGTTGCTTCTCCTCCAGAATTTCTTTTTTTCCTTAGAGACAGAGTCTCACTTTGTCGCCCTCAGTGTGGTGCCATGGCATTATAGCTTACAGCAACCTCCAGCTCTTGGGCTTAGGCGATTCTCCTGCCTCAGCCTCCTGAGTAGCTGGGACTACGGGCGCCCGCCCCAACACCCAGCTATTTTTTGTTGCAGTTTGGCCGGGGCCAGGTTTGAACCCGCTACCCTCAGTACATGGGGCCAGCGCCCTACTCACTTAGCCACAGGCAACGCCAACCTCCAGAATTTCTTTATCTATAAAAATGAGAATAATGCCACACAGGGTGGTCATGACTATGTTTAAGATGCCCGAAAGATGTTGGGCATGCACAAGTGGTCAACAATAATAGTTTCGTGATTTACCCACTGCATTTTCAAAGTTTAATGGATATCTAGAATAGCTGCTTTATCTTATAACAAAAATTTCTCCAAAGTCTGAAATCTGGGACTACGTTTTGCTTCTCTGCTTTGTCCCTGCACTTTCTCCTGTGTGTGTGTGTGTGTGTGTGTGTGTGTGTGTGTGTGTGTGTGTGTGTGTGAAAGGTGGGAGGGGGAGGAGTTGCTTGTATAAGATATATTTAGTTAATCTATTAGGGGAAATGTGGTAAAGCATGAAAAGAAAATTGGAGTTGCTATTATATATATTTTTTTTTTATTAAATCATAGCTGTGTACATTAGTGCAATCATGGGGTACAATGTGCTGGCTTCATATACAATCTGAAATATTTTCATCCAACTGTTCAACATAACCTTCAAGGGATTTTCTTGGTTATTGTATGAAAACATTTGTATTCTGCATTTAGTAAGTTTCTCCTGTACCCTTCTAAGATGCACCATAAGTGTGATCCCACCATTTACCTTCTCTCCACCCATCCTTCCCCTCCCTTGCCCCTTTCCTCATATTCTTGTGCTATAATTGTGTTATAACCTTCATGTGAAAGCTATAAATTAGCTTCATAGTAGGGCTGAGTACATTGGATACTTTTTCTTCCATTCTTGAGATACTTTGCTAACAAGAATGTGCTCCAGGTCCATCCATGTAAATATGAAAGAAGTAAAGTCTCCATCTTTCTTGATATTACCAATTACCTTCAAATTTAGGTTGTAGGCTCCCAGGCTTTGTTAAGCTTCTAGATTTTGTTGGTATGATAAGTAAAAAATGGTGCTTGAGTATATTTTTAATTATATTTCTCTTATGAGTTGATCTTTTTATTGTCGTTTTATTGGTCAAGAGCCATTGGATGGTTAACTCATTGTACTGTATTTTTTTTTTCTGTGAACCAGCTGTTTATCTTTCTCTGACTTTTCAGTTAAGTTGTTGGTCTTATTTGTATCAATTTCTAGAGGTCTTTATACACAAAGAAGGCACAAGTTGTAAAGTAACTAGGACAAAAGTACCAAAAAGAAGAAATTTTCTCAATTCTAGTTACTGATAAGAATCCTCACTCTTAGACAACTGCCCAGCAGATATGAATGAGTCTTTATCCAGAAGTGAATTACAAAGCTTTTTGCTGTTTAGTCATTTGTGTTTTGGTTGTGTTGGTTTTTGCAATGCAAGTCTTTTTTAAAAAATGTACATACTTGAATTCAATCTTTTCTTTTGTATCTTTGAGATTTTGAGAGATATGAGTAAGACCTCTACTCCAGGGGATAAGGCCTCCATGTCTTCTCCCAGAAATTTCTTAATTTCATTTTTCCCACTTAACCACTTAACTCTTTAATGTATTTGGAATTTTCTTTGGTATATGGTGTCTGAGACAGTTCAATTATTATTATTATTATTATTATTTTTGAAATACCACTGAAATGCAACAGGAAATACCTGTTGCATTGCACTGTTTGTCTCTCATACTGCTGCTGTATGGTATGAAATGTCTCCTTGGCTTGCTGCTCATATATACGAAAGCTATTGACATCTGCATATTAATTGTACTCTAGTTCTTAACTCAACTTTTGATAGCTTAATATTTTAGTTACCTAAAGTTTTCAGGCATGTGTTCATAGTATGATATCATCTACAAAACAGTACTTGTTTCATCACTTTTTTTTTTTTTTTAATTTTTGGCCGGGGCTGGGTTTGAACATGCCACCCTCAGTATATGGGGCCAGCGTCCTACCCACTGAGCCACAGGTGCTGCCCTGTGTCACCACTATTTAAATAACAGCTTTCTTTAGGTATAATTCACATACCAAAAAGTTCACCACACTATCTCCTTTTAAAATTTGTTAAGATATAATATCTTTCCCTTTCTTATCTAATTGTACCTCCAATAAATGGCAAATAATAGTGGTGATAGGGTCCTCCTTATTTTGTTCTGACCTTTAGTTAGAAATGAGTCTTGTGTTGTCCTGTTTGATGTTGGCTTCTGATTTGAGATAAACATAGTTTTATAATGTCAAGAATGTATTTAGCTATTCCTATTTTGATGAATGTTTTAAATATCATACATAGTTAAGTTTGTCAAACATCTTAACATATAACTGACTGGCCATGAGTTATCTGGTAACATGGATAGTTTCTGTGTAAAATTCTCAGTCAAAAATGTATTAAGATGTTAGAAGCACCAAGTGACCCTATATCATAAGTAGCTGAGAGATGAAGAGGGGAGAAAGAATAAAATAGGCTGAAATGGGGGCAACTGGGAATTGAGACTGGGAGAAATGAATCAAGAAGCAGCCTATGTTAACATACTGTTAACCAGCAATTCATGCAGAAACTATCCACATTACCAGGTAACTCAGGACCAATCAGCAATGTGTTAAGCGTGACTTACTTCGAGCTATTATAGCCAGTATAAATATTCTTTTCTCCATTTTCGATTTTGCTTTTAATTCTCCTTTTTGTCTGGACTCCAGCCTTTGTGGTGAAGGTGTATGTTGCATTTCATCCCACAGGGCTTCTATGGTGATCTTAGTCACTGCTGATAGTCTGGTGGCACTTTTCACTCAGCACATTGCATCTACCATCTACTTCACTGAAAAAAGAGTTACCAAGTTTCCCCATTCATCTTTTTGCTTTAGTGTAATATCTAAAAATTACTATTACACAGAATCACATTCAAACAGGAACTAAATCCTTTATAAAATATAAACATTGTGAGATAAAAGTTAAGTAATCAAACTGTTCTCAAAGTGGACACTGAATATTGCCCAGGTATCTCCCCATTTTTCCTTGATAAGGAGCCTGTTGTGTTATCCGCACATCAGCCACAACCCTTCCTTATTCTCCTGAAATAATAAGACAGCTAATCTTTCATTGCTCTCTTGCTACACACCAGGTGCTATTCTATGTGCTTTGTAAGCATCACTTCACTTTATCTTCCTAGAACACCTGTGAGGTTGGTGCCAGGAAGTGGTGGGGAAGAGTGCATAAGAGGTGAGCTCTAAAGCTAGATGACCTGCTTGGCCACCTGCTAACCTTTTTGCTGCTGCTTCTGCAGCCATAAATTAAAGATGCTAATAGGATCTACTTCTCATATGTATGTAAAGAACATATGAGAGAACAGATTAGTACTGAGAATAGCATGACATGTATACTATGAGATTTAAGAAAATGGCACCCAAAGTAAGTTTGCACTACATGTTTGCTACTGTTCTCCCACCTTTACAGATGAGATCAGAGTATTACATAATTTATTGATATATAATGTTTTATACCTAATGGAACCTTCATTTAAATCAAGCCAATTATTCTCCAAAACCTATGCTTTTATACCCTATGTTAGTTTTCTAGGGCTGCCATAACAAAGTGTCACAAACTGGGTGGCTTGAACAATAGAAATGTATTGTGTCACAGTTCTGGAGGCTGGAAGTCCAAGATAAAGCTGGGGGTAGGATTGGTTCTTTCTAAGGGCCGTGAAGAAGAATCTTTCCAGGCCTCTCTCCTAGCTTCTGGTGGTAAACTTTGGTGCTCCTTGGCTTGAAGGCCATGTGTCACCCTATGTGCCACCTTTATCTTCATGGGACGTTCTCTCTGTCTGAGTGAATATATCTAATTTTCCATTTTTAATAAGGATACTAGTCATGTTGGATTAGGAGCTCACCCTACTCTGGTATGATCATATCCTAACTTGATTAAATACACCTGCAATAACAGTTTCCAAATAAGATCACATTCTGAGATAGTGGAGACTAGGACTTCAACATGCACACTTTAGGGGGCTCCAATTCAACCTGCACCATCTAAGGTACTGTGAAGTACCAAGCTCCCTCCACTCCCATGGCTGTCAGTGTGTTTGTAGGGCTTACCAGGCATTAGGCACCACCCTAAGGGCTTTTATGTAAAATCTTCACTTAATCCTCATGGACTCCTATGAATGAGGTCCTATCCGTATTTCTATTATGGGTAAAGAAACCAAGTCACATATGAGTAAGTATTCTGTGACTCACCCCTCTCTTCCTCACTTAAGGCTTGGTCCCATGCTTTGTGGACAGGATTCCATCATGCCCCAACCTGTGCTTTCCTGCTCTTCCCTTGCCATGGGGGGAGGGCATCTTGATCCATCTGGTTGTAGATCACGTTTCAAGAATTATCCTATCTTTCCTTCAGCATCAATAACTCACCACAAAAAGAAATGTATAATATATTAAAGAGAGTGCTACAAAAAGTAAAGGGGTCTTGAGAGCAATAGCAGGCTAATGGGTCCAGAGTGCTGTGAGGGCAGCAGTGGCACTAAATAAAGCTCGAGAGGATAATGAAGAGCTGATGACAGAGGGTCTCCTACCACAATCTTAAGGGGTCTATTCTGGCCTCACTATAGTAGAAAACCATTGCAGGTCATGGTCTAAGCCAGTTTACATGGAAATAGAAAATTGTAACAAGGTAAAAAATGTTATAATTGCCTCTGAGCCCATGTTGTAAGAACACAGAGGAAAGGTAAGAATACTATAAGTGGTGCCAAGAAGAGCCTCTCAGAGACATCCCTTCCTTTGACAAATGAAGATAAGTAGAGTGTTCTTCTCAAAGAGCACATGTGCTTAATTATATTACCTGCCTCTTCACAGCAATAAGGTCCTATCATCTTTTTGTATGCATTTATATCAAACAAGCTTCTCTGGGCCTTAAATTTATATTTTCATTTGCCCCATACACTTACAGAATTCACTAACAATATGGAAGTCCTATCTCTAATAGCATCTGGGGTGTTAACTAATAAATACAATTTTTCTTTTTTTGTTTTGAGATAGAGTCTCACTTTGTCACCCTTGGTAGAGTGCTGTGGCATCATAACTCATAGCAATCTCAAACTCTTAGGCTCAAGCAATTGATTCTCTTTCCTCACCCTCCTGAGTACTGGGACTACACGTAACTTCCACAACACCTGGCTATTTTTAGAGATGGGGTCTCGCTCTTGCTTTGGCTGGTCTCAAACCTGTGAGTTCAGGCAATCCACCTGTCTTGGCCTCCCAGAATGCTAGGATTACAGGCATGAGGCACCATGCCCAGGCAATACATAAAATGTTGACCAAGCTGGACTCATAGCCCAGAAAACTGCCACATTAAAAGAAACAAATGAGCATGAAGGAAACAAGTGATGGCAAGAATGAGCTAGTAAACTACAAAAGCAGAGTAGGGATCGGTGGGGATTGGCACTCAGTCCCAGTCCTGTCTTGAAAACCACCTTTTGAGATTGAGTGCACATCTTTTGGGAAGTAGATAAGTAGGACTCATGATTGCAAATGTGCTCCTGGGCTTCAACATTCAAGGTGTCTCTGGATCAGTGACTATCCTCCTTCAAGATGGCCAACTAATTCTTCAATGGTAAGTGATATGGCAAATTGGAAAAAGGAAAATGGGACCCTAGTGTTCATTCCCATTTGCTTCTGTGGGAAGGTAACTTGGTTCCTTCTTTCTCACCTTTCACAGTTCAGATTCTTTGGTTCAGTGTCTTTTCACCAGTGGGAGGTGTCATGACAGATCAAAACATGCAAGAAAGTCTTGACATATACCTCTGTGCTGAGATTTTGATCTGTATATGTCAAGACTTTCTTGCATGTACACTATTTCTTCTAAGAAGATGAACCAAACCATGGCTGAGTTGTCTCTCATGGAGACTATATCCTAATCCACAAGTCACCACCAAGCCTTGGAGGCAAACTCTTCCACTTTCTTTGTCTGACAAAGTTGGAGGCTGATTTTCCCACTGTCTTACCCAATAGAGTGCTGAGGCTTGACCCTTGGGTTTGGGGCCAGGGGTGTGAGGCAGACAGAAGATCTTGCCCTCTGCTTTTTGGGAAAGTGCTTGGGAAGAAGTAGAGTTCCACATGGTGCTGCTTCTCAGCTCTTGCACTAGTTTGGGACCTAACTCTGATCACGAACTCTTGGCTGACTGAAAACTTGTTATTGCCTTTCTTGCTTTTCAGGAACCTTTGCAGAGATTATCAATTGGCAGTAGGGGGTCTGAAGTTATTCCTACATTCTCTAGTTAAATGGCAGTCTAATCACATCCCCAGTTTCTAAATCTGGCAATGTTGGCAAAATCAGCATCAATAACACTCATATTTCTAATAACCTTGTCCCCTTGGAAATCAAGCTTTGCTTACTTCTTAGATTCTCTGTACATTTCATTACTCCTACAAATAATCAAATCTTTTTTACTACACTAAAATAAATATCTAAGTCAATTAAACAGCTAGAAAAAGAGGTAGAATAAGTTATGGTTGTTGATGAATTACCATGGAAACAAAATCCATACTGGAATCCACTTCTAGTCTCCCTTGGGTTGGGAACTCATAGACCTACTCTGCATCAAAGCAGCAAGAAAAAAAGAGAAAGCTAAGAATGCAGTCAATTGTTAAGACTTTCAATTGTCTTTGTGTGTGTGTGTGTATACATATTCACATACTTACACATATATCAACATCCATGTGTGTATATCTGTCTGCTATAGTAGTGAATAAGCTCAGATGGTTTTCACGTGTGTCCCTATACTTCAATTAATTTAGATGTGGTCAGGCAAAGAAGAAAAAGAAGACACTTTCTATACTGCAAACAATACAGACTCATAAACTTCACATAGCATATGAATAAGCTATGTTTTTATCACCTGATTTGAAACAATGTCTACACTATTGTTTTATCAACCCAGGTTTTAAGTATTAGAGAAATATGTAAAAAGAAAGCTACAAAGAACATAGTTCTATAGACATTTTTCTCTCATAAACCCTATAATTAATTAGGCAAGAAAACAATCTGGGTGGTGCCTATGGCTCAAAGAGTAGGGCGCTAGCCCCATATGCCAGAGGTGGCAGGTTCAAACCCAGCCCTGGCCAAAAAACTGCAAAAAAAAAAAAAAAAAAAGAAAGAAAAGAAAAGAAAACAATCTAATATACATCTTGCAGGCTGAAATTGAAAACCTTGCCCCATGCTGTCTTCAATCTAAAATAAAACATCTTTTTTCTCTATCATTCTGTCACGTACTGGAAGATAGTATCAGAAGCCACTTCTCCACACTTTAGTTTATATTAAAATAAATATGATATATGTCATGAGTGGGAAGACTAAAAGACAAACCTATTAAAAATAACTGTAGCAACTTCTTAAAAGATACTCAGTATAAAAAGATATGGATGGAAACAACAAAAAGTTAAAAAGCATGGGGGGGATGAAGTTTAAGTATAGAAATTATGTTAGAGTTCTCTTTATTTGTTTGCTTATTTATAGGCAGAATTTTAAAAAGTAATTGGTTATAAAATGTATTTTTCAAGCCTTATGGTAACTTCAAATGAAAGAAACCTATGACAGATATACAAAAAATAAGAAACAAGAAATTAAATTCTAGTCTCAGAGAAAATCACTTTTTAACAAATGAAAACAGGAAGGAAAGGAAGAAGGAAGAAAGGACCACACAATAACCAGAAATCAAATAACAACATGGTAGAAGTTAAGTTCTAACCTATCAATAATAATATTAAATGACTTTTTAGTGATGGCTAGAAAAAGAAGTAGAACAACTACTTGGTTCTCAGGTAGGGCTGTTAGGCATACTATTTAATAGTATAAACAGTAATTACTATACTTTTTAGTGAATGGACCAAACTTTCCAATTAAAAGACATAGTGGCTGAATAAATTAAAAACAAAATTAGCCTGTCATATGTTGTCTTCTAAAAGGAATTCACCTATAAAGAAACAGATAAACTGAAAAATCAAGGGATAGAAAAACTACTCCATGCAAGTGGAAAACAAAACAGAGCAGGATTAGCTATACTTCTATCATATAAAATAGATTTCAAGACAAAAACTGTAAAAAAAGACAAACAAAGTCTTTATATAATGATAAAGTGGTCAATTCAGCAAGAGGATATAACAATTCTAAAAATATAATCACTTAACCCTGGAGCACCCAGATAAATAAAGCAAGTATTATCAGATCTAAAGAGAGAGATAGACACAATACAATAATTATTGAAGATTTCAATACTCTACTTTCAACATTGGGCAGATTATCCAGACAGAAAAATCAACAAAGAAACATTGGTCTTAAATTTCACTGTACACCAAATAGATATTCAACAGCTGCAAAGTACACATTTCTCTCCTCAGCTCATAGACCATTGTCAAGAACAGACCATATGATTGGCCACAAAAAGTCTCAAAAAAAATCACCATCACATCAAACATACCAAGCATTTCTCCCTACCAAAGTAGAATAAAACTAGAAATAAAGAACAAGAAATGTATTAGGAAATGATGCAAACACATGGACATTAAGCAATATGCTCCTGGATGACTGGTAAGGTCAATCAATGAATAGATTAAGAAGAAAATTAAAAAATCTCTTCAAGCAAATGTAAGTGAAAACACAGCATATCAAAACCTATGGGATATAACAAGAGTAATAAGAGGAAAGTTTATAATAATTAGTGCTTATATAATAAACAACCTAACAATGTATCTCAAAGAACTAGAAAAAATAAGAGCAAACCAAACTCCAAGTTAGTAGAAGAAATAATAAATAACAGAGCAGAAATAAATGAAATTGAAACAAAACAAAAAAACCCCATAAGATCAACAAGACAAAAAGTTTGGTTTTTGAAAAGATAAACAAAATCAACACACATTTAACAAGACTAAGAAAAGAGAGAAGACCAAAATAAATAAAATCAGAGATGAAAAGGATGACATTACAACTAATACTGTAGAAATCCAAAGGATCATTAAAGACCACTGTGAGCAACTACATGCAAATAAATTGGTATACCTAGAAGAAATAGAGACATTCCCAGACACATACCACCTGTCAAGATTGAACCAGAAAGAAATCCACAGCCTGAATAAACCAGTAATAAGAAAAGTGGTAAGGGGCGGACCAAGATGACTGACTGGAAGCAGCTTCCGAAAAAGGCTCCCATCCAAAAGGGAAGATAACCTCTTGAAACTGCACAATTAAGCTAAATACTGGGAACCCAGCCGAGAGAGAGAAGTGATTTCTGCAGATAACCTCTGCTGAGATTGGCTGCGACACCAAGAAAGCATGCTTCAGGTACAAAATTCATCTGAAAGGAAGAGTGCCTGTCCCCTCCCCCAAGAAACCTTTGAGTTTTTTATTCTCTTCTTTTGCTCCTAGGAATTTTCTACAGACAGGCGGTGAACTGTGGACCTCTTGTCTCACCCCACAGAAGAGTGCTGTGGGAAGTGAGGAGTGCTTCCCCTGA
>CAUYRH010095074.1:0-11808 GCA_963574655.1 Perodicticus potto
GTTGGTTGAAATGTACAATTTATCCAACCTTTGGGGAAGACAGGGTTGGCTCTACCTATATATCTCAAAAAATAAGATTCATTTGTTTGTTCAGCAAATATTAATTGGGTGCTCAGTATGTGCAAGACAGTGCTCTAAGCATTTGAGGAAAACCTATGAACAAGTTTGTGTATACTGAACTTTGTATATTTGTATATTGAACTTTAATCCAAAAAATAAAAAATAAAAATCGCAATGGAAAAAAAAAAAAATAAAAAATAAATATGAAAAAACAAAACCAATCCAGCCTATCAAGAACCCAGGGAGTAATAATTTACATTCTGCATTTTATTCCTATTTATAAGTGATAACCGTGCAGACGGTCCTGGCAGACAAGGATGGTATGTCCCCACAGCCACAGAGAAAGTTCTCCCAACATGGTTGGAGTTGCTGCTCAGGTCTCATCTAAATCTTAGGCCGATGTTACACAGAGGAATGGAAAGGAGCCAACACTGGAAGATGTGGGTTGAAATCTGGTTCTGCCTCCAAATGTGTAACCTTGAGCAAGTCCCTTGACTTTTCCAAGCTTCAGTGTCTTCATCTATAAAATAGAGAAAATATTTCTCCTGCCTACTTCATAGGGTTGTTGTGAGGAGCAAATGAGATGCTGAAGATGAAGGGCAAGGTAGGCTGAGAAAGAGCAATCAGGAAGTTTCCATTTTTTCTGATACTACTGCCAGTTATAAAAGTGTAGTTTTTCAGAGGTGATCTTATTCCTAGAAATAAAACACACTACCTCCTTATTAGCCATTTGGCCTAGAATTCCAATCATATGTAAATGACCTCCCTTTTCTATGACTCTTAGTAGGACAGGTACTAACAAGGTATCAGCTATCAGACAAGCTCTCAGTGATGCATTACCTACACACCCCTGGGGCATAAGATGTATTTTAAAACAAATATTTCTGAACGATTTCTTCTATAAGGTTGAATGCATCATAAGCAGCTTTTACTTTTATCTTGACTATAGAACTAATTCTTTTTTCATGCCATGAGATGTACAGTAGGTGTTCTTGACATCAGTGAGAAATTATAAGGATACTAGATTAGACAGTGGATGGTTTATGAAGTAAAAATGGAAATCATCTAAGCTGCACCGTTTCGTGTTTTGTCTGGGTATATAATATATCCTCCTAATTCACGGGTGGATTCTGGCTTGTGGGTAATAAAAAAGCTGGTCTTGGCAGTAAGAGTGGAGAAAATATAGGAGAGAATAAACTTAAATTGTGGAAAGTAAAGATAAAGCTCTTTGTGTGTACTAAATGTTTTGGGCACCACAATAAAAAGTTAAGACCTGTTTTCTCCCTCTCTCCCCCTCCCCCATGTATAGGCTGGCATGGCTCTGACCTATGACCCCACAGCTGCCATACAGAATGGGTAAGTAGATAACATTTTTCTCTATTTTAATTGCTAAGAGATCTTTGAGGTCTGAGTCAGTACCAAAGAAAAAATTTCAAATCTGTTTTGCTTTTGTTTTACGTCTTTGAACACAAACCTGAAACCAAACATTTCTCATCATTGTAATTTTTTTCTTGCAATAAGTCCAATGTCCCATTCTCTCAATGCTCTGCCCACATTAAATAACTTCTCTCTCTTTCTCTCTTTTTTCCTGGAATATAGATAAAACTAGGCCAAGAGAATTTTCTATATGTTTATAGGACAAGTATGCTGCCCTGTTAATAACTCTAGAGTTTATATTTCAATGATTTTTAGTGTGTTCCCATGTCTATTTCTACATTAAGAATACATTTATTCTTTCCTTCTAGTGATCTGGGAAATGGTGATAGGCAGAAGCCATGTTAGTAACTTAGGTGATTGCACCTTCATTCTTTATTTTAATAAGCATCTGCAAATTTGTAGCTTCTTGCGTAGGACAAGTCATAGAGCTCACAACTCATCCTCTGAAAATAAGATTGTTAAGCTACATGGTGTGGCTTCTCTAAAATTCTGTGAATTCTGAATACCTTTGCTTGAAACTTTCTTCTCACTTCCTAATCTTTTTGCTTTGGCTGTCTTGCAATCTACACTAATTATCTGTTGGTTGGTTAATTGTTTTATTTTTACAACCTGTTAATTTGGATTTCTCAATGGCTTTCCGTTGTCTTTCTTTCTATCTCATTGAAGAATCAATCATGTTAAGGACCTCCTTGAAAATCAATGTAAGGGTTAGAGTAAATGAAAGTCTAGTTTATCTTTGGTCAGTGGGGTCTAATGAATATCTTAAGACATTGAAAACATTTAAATAATTACCTCTTATTTTCAGTTATTCATTCAGGCAATTGTCTATTCAGTCATTCAACAAATATCCAGTGAGTCTTCCAGGCATGCTGCTATGTTTTATTGACTGAAAAACGTGATGTATGAGACAAGATCTTTTCCCTCAAGAAGCTCATGGTTTACTCTTCCATTAAAAAATAAACATCTGAAGCAGACTAGATCAGGAGTTTAGTATTTTCTCCTTTTGTTGATTAAAACTACCCTCGATTTAATCTAAGACATGATACTATTACAACTTGGAAGGAAGCGTGGGAAAAACTATTAATGATATTGGCCTTGGGAAAAAAATTATGAAGAAGACCTCAAAGGCAATCACAGCTACAATACAAATAAGTAAATGAGACTCAATCAAGATAAAATGTTTCTGTGTAGCGAAGGGCACAATCAACAAAGGAAAGAGACAATCTTCATAGTGAGAGAAAATATTTTCATACTATGAATCTGAAAAAGGACTAATAACCAAAATGTACAAAGAACTCAAGCAAATTGACCAAAAAAGACCAAACAATCCCAGTAAAAACTAGATAGATGTGAACAGAATCTTTTCTCAGAAGACAGACAAATGGCCAACAGACACAAGAAAAAACGCTTATTATCCATACTCATCAGAGAAATGCAAATTTAAAACATTTGGAGATCTCCAACTCCAATGAGAATAACTCACATCACAAGGTCCCAAAGCAATGGAAGCTGCGCGTGTGCAGAGAGAAGGGAGCACTCCTGAACTGTTGGTGGGACTGCTAAGTAGTACAGCCTTTATGCAAAGAGTATGGAGAGTCCTAAAATAACTTAAAGACCACCTCCCATTAGATCCTTGAATCGCAGTGCTAGGTATCAATCCAAAGGAAAAAAAAGTAACTTCGCTATAAAGACATTTGCACTTGAATGTTTATAGCAGCCAAATTCATAATCACAAAGATGTGGAAACAATCCAAATGCCCTTCAACACATGAATGGATTAATAAACTGTGGTATGTGTACCATGGGATGCTATTCAGCCATAAAACATTAGCAATTTCATCTCTTTTGTAACAACCTGGATGAATTTAGAGAGCGCTCTCCTAAGTAAGGTATTCTAAGAATGGAAAAACAAACATCACATGTGCTTAACACTAAGTTGAAACTTGTAGATCAACAACTACTTGCTCACATGAAAGAAAACTCAATTAAATTCAAGAAGGGGGTTGGGGGTGGTTCAGCACATTCCTACTTAACAGGAACAATGCACGGATATAGGCACAGATCCTGGGTGAAGAACACAACTACAAATCAGACTTTACCCTACTAATGCAAACAATGTAACCTAATCATATGTACCCTCCTATTACTTAAAATTAAAGAAGTACATGAACTAAAGAAAAGCTTCCTTTTAGAAGTGAAAACTGTGGATAACCTTTCATTTACCCAGTAGGAATTTACTTATTTCCAAGGAACTATAAACTTGCTGGGTAGAAGAAAATAGAAACATAGGGAAGAAAGTGCTCTAAAATCATATCGAATAGATGGAGGTAGAATATTTAACTCAAAAGGCAAAAATAAAGCATTTCGTGCTAAGTGACAGTGGCAGAAAATAGATATGGTAATAGGATAAATGACATTTATTGAACACACACTGTTTACAATGTTTCATATTTGTCATTTAATGGCACATCGTTTATAAGTCAAATGAATACATGTGAACACAATCAGAAATTTATTTTGAAGATTTATACAAGGAAAATAGAGTTAATAGTGAAGTGAATACCTGTAGGAACACTAATTAAATTTAACAAATGTTAATATTTTGTAATGCTTTGCATATGTGCACATGAACACGTGTATTTTTACAGGTTGTCCATAAATTTCATGTACAGTTTTAAATTGCACACTATTTTAAATAGCACATGAGTTTTATGATCTCCCTGTATCTGTATACACCTATCTATTTTATCAGTGTGCACACACACAAAAACACTTACTTATAAAAAGAAAATACCTTGTGCCAAAGACTCTGTATCAAGGGTTATAGATGAAGCAATGACCCAGACATAACTTGTTTTATGATTCATAAAGCTTAGATTAGATATTTTTTGCTTGATCATATCAAAGAAAAATTTAGACATCATTATCCTTTGCTTCTAAAGTCTTAGTTTCTCAAAAATAAGGACATTAGGCTCAGCGTCTGTGGCTCAATGGGCTAAGGCACCAGCCACGTACACCTGAGCTGGCGGGTTCAAATCCAGCCCGGGGCCCGCCAAACAACAATGACGGCTGCAACCAAAAAATGGCCGGGCATTGTGGTGGGCGCCTGTAGTCCCAGCTACTTGGTAGGCAGAGGCAGGAGACTCGCTGGAGCCCAGGAATTGGAGGTTGCTGTGAGCTGTGATGCCACAGCACTCTATCCAGGGTGACAGCTTGAGGCTCTGTCTCAAAAACAAACAAACAAACAAAAAAAATAAGGACATTAGTAATGTGATGACAATATCATTATCACATAAAATGAAGCCACTAGTAATTCCAAAATATCATCTCTTATTCAGATTATTTGCAACTTTGCTTGTCTCCAGAATGTACTTTAAAACTGGTTGATTCTGAAACACAATTAAAATGTCTTGTGAAAATACTTTATATGGGCTTTTCATTTACTAATGATATTTTTTTGAGTGAGTATTAATATTCCCATTTTACAGATAAGAAAATCAGGCCATCCAGGCAGTAGAGATGGGAGTTAAATGCCTTACTCTGACACTAAGTAAAACCTATTTGTCTAGCTAGGATAAAAAGAAGGCTGTGTGGAAGCAATGAGAATTGACATCGATTATCAAAGATCGCTTAACTTACCAAGGATGGATGCAGGGCAAGTTCCTCCTTTTTTTTTGAGACAGAGTCTCATGCTATAACCCATGCTAGAGGGCAGTGGGTCATCACAGCTTACTGTTCCCTGAGACTTATGGGCCAAAGTTATCCTGTTGCCTCAGCCTCCCTATTAGCTGAGACTGTAGACATGTACCACTATGCCTGGCTAATTTTTCTATTTTTTGTAGAGACAAAGTTTCATTCATGTTCAGGCTGGTCTCTAACTCCCAGCCTCAAGTGATACTCCCACTGTGGCCTCCCAAAGTGCTAGAATTAGTGTGAGTCATCATGCCCAGCCAAGGTGCTTTTTGAGGAAGTAGATTGGTGTGAATAAAAGTGAAGTCTGTAGGATTAACAAGTCAACTAGTTTTACTGGGGTGAAAATTTCTTGTGAAGAAGATTTGTAAGTTTAGAAAGTTTTGTTGGTACCATATTTGGAAGTTTTAAGCATTTGAATTCTAAGGTATAAGCCTGGACGGTCTTTAGTGGGTTTTTGGCAACAGAGTGACAAATAACAGTGTATAACAGAGTATAAATAATGAAGAATATTTTGGGGCAGTAAGAGCCTCTAAGTAGAAAGTAGGTTATAAAAAAAGTCTAATTGTGAAAGGGTAAGACTTTGTTCTGGAGGTTGATGAATGCAGAAGGGAACCACGAGGAGAGACAACCTAAAGCCACAATTCACTTGTGCTTTAATTTTCAACCAATTTTTCTGCCACCTGCGTACTCCCCAGCTCTTCTTTATTTGGGGCAGGAGAGAGGTCAGTGGAAGAGGAAAACATAAATATGAACTCACCTGATGATTTTATTATGTATTTTAGTTTACTTATTTAAAATAATTAAATGTTTTTGTTTATAATCGTTTGAATGTGATATTTCCGGAAGCAATCTCCAGCGTTAAGTCTAGGCTTCCTCTTGCGTATCTCACCGCAGAAAATGGTTTCTCTCCTTCCATCTTTCTCATTTCTTCTGCAGCAAACTATGCAATCTTTTGTAGGTTATTTCTCATTTTGTATTATAAAGTGAATCTTCCCAGGTAGCCTTTCCCCAGGGTCAGAAGATGATGGTCTTCCCCTCTTAAACGTCTGATCCTCACATTGCTCATAGCTGAGGAAGAAGATGTTTCTTGTAAGAAGGGTATGTCTGTGCTTTTTCTCCACTTTCCATCCTATCAGCTGATGGAGCTCCTCACAGCTGCAACTTCTATCAGCCGGAATAATAATTTTTTCCACTGTTTGTAGAACCTCCTTATAAATCTTTAACATCCGGAGTACTGCTCATCTATGTCTACTAGTTCCATAAACTTCATGTACTCAAAAATAACTGTGGCTTGTTCAATTTGAGCAAGCTGTTTCTTCCTATAACCAGTGATCAACTGTATTTGAGGGCCAAAGAATGTACGCAGCATTGTAACTAACCTCTTATAATGGAATAAGAAGTACAAACAAACAAATGTGTCGGACTTCTTCCCACACCAGAGTGGAACGGGAAAATCATTATGTCAGATGAGGTACACAGGATCAAAAACAAATATCCATCAAACAACTGTCAGGACTCTCTCAAAGACTGAGGATGCACTGGAGAATAAGACAGGTCCCGTCTTTGCTCTCCTTCATGGTAGCAACAGAAGTCAACATTAAAACTTCTTCATTAGTTATGGAAAATAAGGACCCAGTGATGAAGTGCACAGTGTTACAGAGAGTTTGATCTTGCATGAAAGGTTAGTTAAAACTACTCTGAACAAGGAATGCCTTGAGCTGAGCTCTGACATTTTACGACAGACTAGATTTTATGTTTGATGGCAGAAGAAAGAAACAAAATTGATTCCGAAATTTTGATCCTGGGAGGACTGCTTGTACCTTTAGCAGAAATATAAGGAAATAAAGTAGGGGGAAGATGACTTGCTCATTTCAAACAGACCTGAGTCATGAGACTCACTAAGACAAAGATGATCAAGAGTTAGTTGTAAACATTGAAGTAGAATTAGGGAGTGGTATCTTCTTATGCAACATTCTCTGATGCACAGTTTAAAATGATCTAAAGACATAATTTCACAAGTACTTTAGACATAATTATGTCTAAAGACGTAATTCCCCAAAGGTAAAAAAATTGTTGAGGTTTCAGCTTCTAATCTGAGCAGCCACAGCTGAACTTTGGGTGGTTCCAGTGTTCAAGGTGGTGAGGACTGCTTAGCACACAAAGAACATTTTTCCTTTCTCCCAAAGATTTCTACCTCATTTTTCATCTTGCCGTCTCTAGACCATATTGAGATTGCTACAGGTACAACTGTCAACCTTAAATCACCTGAAATGGGATATGTCTTTATCTATTTCTTATTTTAAAAACACAACATTATTGTATCCTTTGAAGTATTTGAACAACCATAAAAAATGTTTCACCTTCTGTTACCTCTCACTTAGATATTACAAAACTCAATGTTTTCCTCAAGAAACAAACTTTAGTTCAGAAGCTAAGAGTACCCCAAATCTTGATCATTATCTACTATTATATTATTTAATCTCATTCTCTAATCTCTTATAAAAAAGAACTTTATTCCACTGAAATTGAGCCTATCATCTTCCCCCACTTCATTCCCTTGTCTTTCTGGTAATGGTACCACTGGTCCTTCACAGTCCCTCTCTTTCAAACCTTCCTATCCACTGAGTGTTCCTTTCAGCCTGTGCATGTATATACTCAAGTCTCTGCTACCCGCAGAACAGGGAGAAGCCAAACAGTCTACTCCTGCTGACAGGGTCACTTCCAGCAACCACACTGTTAGCCTTCTCCTCACTGGTAAACGTCTTCACTTTTCTATTCAGACTGTTTTCCCTGATTCTCGTGTAGTTTAGCCTTTTGAAGTAGAAACTGTAGTCTAAAATTCACTGTAATTGTCCTTGCTGATGTCCTCAATGATCTCCAGATTTACCAATTGTAACTGACACTTTTAGTTCTCATAGTATTTGAAACTCTGCCCCATTAGACTTTTCTTTTTGTCTCCATTTATACGTTTCTGAAACTTTCTTAGCCCTTGGATCCCCGACTTCATTCTTTGCTGTTTCTTCCTGCTCACCGCTTTTATTCCTTGGTTTCTTCTAATTTCTCCTTTTACGCACTTTCATGTATCCTTCTCAGAATTTAGTTTATTCTCACTCCTTCTTCTTTCTAGTCCATCTCATCCACTCTTCTTGCTTTCAGGAATTGAAGACTCCAAAGTTCAAGTCTGTAACTGACCGCTGAGATCTATCAACTGTTTTCTCACTGCTTATTAAGTATTGCAACCAGATGCCTTTGTCTCACACTAAGTTCATTATCCTCATCAACACTTCATAATAAAACCACACAAATTCATGCAAAAAAAGTCACATATCAAATTATTTCCATTTTTTTAAAAGGCGCTCTGAAGTAATTTAGGCTATAAACTTCATTTTTCAAGGCTTTTTCTTCTCCTACATTCTTCACAATCAAATTGGTCATTAAGATTTGTTCAATCTATATCTGTAATATATCTTCAACCCAGTCCTTTCTCCCTGACACTGGTTGAGTTTGTTCAATCACCATTCCCTATCGATACTCAGCTGTTTTGTACCTGCCTTTAATGGAACCTCCCTACAAACCATTTCACACTGCTTTTTGGAAGAATTTTAGCTAAATGCAATCATGGAAATCCCCTACCTACATGGTTTAAAGTATTAAGTGGACTTTACTGGCTACGAAGTGAAACTCAAAGTTCTCCAAATGCCACATTTAAAAAAAAAAAAAGACTCTATGATTTGGGTTCTGCAGCTGAATTGTACTAGCTGTGGTTCTCAGAACATCCCATGCTACCTTGTACCTCTGTGTCTTGCTACACATGGAATTCTGTCTTCCTGAGCTCAACACGGTGATACCCAATCCCCCGCCCCATACACATTTTACAGGATTGTTCTAAATTCAAGAGTATCATTATATCACACCAAGCAAATCTAGTTATACAATTAGTCATAAGAGAATTGACATAAGCAAAGGTTAAGAATGCAAACTGCTTTTGCATGCTGTACATCTTATGGAGGACTGATGATCAGCATCTACAAAGAACTCAAGCAAGTCCGCATGAAACAACCAAATGACCCAATGAAAACCCCATTAAGAAGTGGGCAAAAGATATGAACAGAAACTTTTCAAGTGAAGATAGAGTAATGGCCAAAAAACACATAAAAAGGTGCTCAATGTCTCTGATCATTAGGGAATTGGAAATGAAACCACAATTAGATATCACCTAACTCCAGTGAGAATGGCTCATATTAAGAAGTTCAAAAACAACAAATGCTGGCATGAGTACTGAGAGAAAGAAACTCTTATACACTGTTGGTAGGACTGCAAACTAGTACAGCTTCTATGGAAAGTAGTATGGAGATACTTCAAGGAACTTAAAGTAGACCTGCCATTTGATCCTCCTCCTGCATATACACAAAAAGGGGGAAAGATCATTTTATAAAAAGGATTCCTGCATTTGAATGTTAATAGCACCTTAAGTCACAATTGCAAAGACATGGAAACAGCCCATCAACACATGAATGGATTAATAAAATGTGGTATGTGCGTAATACACACGTGAAAATAAATGGTGACCTGCTATCTTTTGTGGCAACCTGGATGGAACTGGTAACATTCTTCAGAGTGAAAAAATGACAAAGATGGAGAAACAAACACATGTACTCAATACCAAATTGGAACTAAATGATCAACCCTTAAATGTACATGGGGAAGTAAATCTCTGTGACAATCAAGCTGCAGGGAGTAAAAAGTGGGGATGGGAAGTTTACATGTTTTGAGCGCAGTGCATACACTGTAGATGAAGGGCACACTAATACCTTTGAGTCAATCTGTGCAAAAATAAAGTATGTAAAAAAACATGTGTACCCCTACTATTCTAAAATTTTTAAAAAACAATTAATTAAGAAAAGAGAATACAAACTTCAGAACAAGCCTATCCAGATGCACATCCACACTCTGTCATTTACTAGATGTATGACTGTGGACAAATTGTCCATACTTTAGTTCCCTCCTCTGTGAAAGGGTGATGATAAAATTAGTATCTTTTCATAAGACTTTGTAAATAGTAAAGGAACCTGATGTGGTACAATGTAATCAGCAATGTAAACATTGTTATTGTTGCACTATAACCAGGACTCTCATGATACATTTGACAATTAGTCTTTTTATCATGTAGTTATTGACAACCATATGTATTCCCTAGATGGACAATTAATTCAATGAAAGTAGGCGACGTATCATATTCATTCTTAGAGACTATTTAACCGATATTGTAAAGGCCAAATCAGAATTAGGAAAAGTGACTGATGACATCGGTCTGGCTTTAGCAAGTTGACACCAGGGAAACAATTTACTTTCCCAGCTGTCAACCCAATCTGTCCTCATGGGTCACCTTAACCTGATGCTCCTTAAATGTAACATCTAGTTTCATCCTAAGCAGCCAAACTTCCCACAAGTTTCTCAGATCCTGAGTTAAAATTGGAATTTTGGAAGTCTTAGACTATTGTATTATTGGTAGCAAGAAAATAGAAACTTTACATAGTGACATTCAAACAAATCCAAGTTTGTAGCTAAAATATCTCATTCAATATTTCTTCACAGAGATTATTCTAAAAATGTTTTGTTCATCTTTGTCTTTGTTGCTTAACACGGTAACACCCTAAGAACACTAGTAGAACAACAATTTTTATGCAGATAAAATGTCAACCACAAATATTTGCTCAGCATACTCTGGTCAATATTGGCATAAGGCTTTTACAGGTGTGGAAGCTGATTGAAATAAATTACTCAGGATACCAATGATTGTCTGGAAGAGAGTGTGTTTTTCCCTATTTACATTGCGATATTCCGTTTAGCAGTCAAGCCTAACTCAGAGATAAGTAAACTAATAGACAGACATTTATTGTTATAGGGAAGAGGTGGGTCCCATTTTATATAGAAAAAATGGCATTGAAAGATATACTTAAAACTTATTTCAATCCAGTTAATTTTGTTAAGTGCTGAGGTAGTTGAATTCAGCAAACTTTTTTAGTTATCTATCATACTGTTTAAAATCATCTTGGTGATAAAATTTGGAAAAATAAATGGATAATGGGCAGGTATATAATCCTAATACGAAATAGAAAGCAAATATTACTGCCATAGAAGCACACGGTACTATAAGATTTATGTAATATATTCCCCTTTCTATGCATAAAATATTTCTGAAAGAGTACACAAAGAAAAGTGAGAGCAGATCTCTGGAGAGGGCCAAGGGACTATTGAGAAATAGGTGTGAAAGGGAAACTAATTTTTTACTGTTTACCTTTTTATATTTGCCTCAAAAAGAAAAATAAAGAAAATTAATTCCTTAGAACCACAAAGGAAAGGACGTTGTGTTCTAATGAGGAATTTGGAAGACTTCTTTTTTTTTTTTTTCTGGGTTAGAATTAACTTTTTTTAGGTTTTTTTTTTATTAAATCATAGCTGTGTAGATTAATGCAGTCAATTTTTTAATTAAATCATAGCTGTGTATTGTCTTAAGTTTTTAAGGTTTGTTTTTGTTTTTATTTTTGAGACAGAGTCTCAAGCTGTTGCCCTGGGTAGAGTGCTACAGCATTATAGTTCACAGCAACCTCCAACTCT
>CAUYRH010095075.1:0-12152 GCA_963574655.1 Perodicticus potto
AGGTTATGGTCTGGGGCTATAGCCAATTTCTGGAGTTTTCTTTGGATGTCTGGGGCCGCTTGAGGGATAAATTTGTCTTTTTAAAAAAATCTGGCCCTCTATGGAGTCAGGTGTCAATTGGGTGTGTTTTCTCATTGCCTCTATTAATTAATTAATACACTGGAGCTGCCCTGACAGCACTGGCAGGGGAACCCCCAAAGGGAGCCCCCAAACCACTCCAAAGTGGGGCCAGTGAACAGCTGGTGATGAGGCCAGCTGTGATCTCTGAGGGAGCTGACGTGGAAGCTCTGGTGTCCTTATGATGGACAGAGAGACAAGGGGTGCTCTGCCCAGGCATGCCCACCACGAGGGGGTCGGGTGACAGAGTTTATGTGAGGTTTAAGGAATTTGGCTCAGGGCTAGGACTGGTTTTTACATGTTTAACAGCATGTTTAATTTTTCAGTGTGTTTTTTGTTTGTTTGTTTTAGGGAGTTTTGAGAAAGAGTCTCTCTCTGTTGCCCTAGATAGACTGTCGTGGCGCCATCACAGTCCACAGCAACCTTAACTCCTGGGCTCCAGTGGTCCTCCTGTCTCGGCCTCCCAGAGTGCTAGGGTTACAGGTGTAGCCGCTATGACTAGCCTGATCTTTCAGTGTTTTAAGCAACAACCTGAACACCTTTCTCAGTGCCTAGAAATGTTCAAGGTCATAACTTGGGCTCCAGCCTGTGGGGAAAACTTACATATAGCCAGGTCACAGGGCAGCCAGGGCATTCCGTATGTCTGTCGGGACAGAGAAAGAAAGATGCGGGTACAGGGGAGCTGGGAGGACTTACAGAAGGGCCAAGGGAACGCTACAGAGACACTGAGAAATTAGCTCAGGCCAGGTGTGAGTGAGACCTTCAAAAAAAAAAAGCAGCAGTTTAAAAACCAGCCAGACAAACATGCAGGCCAAACTCCATGAAAAGACACTCTGCCGACTTCTCTTCAGACCCTC
Organism: Perodicticus potto; assembly: GCA_963574655.1. Lineage (NCBI taxonomy): Eukaryota > Metazoa > Chordata > Mammalia > Primates > Lorisidae > Perodicticus > Perodicticus potto. The sequence continues at coordinate 975 of CAUYRH010095075.1, forward strand.
ACAAGTCAGAAGACAGTAGAACTGCCTCTTTAAAGTTTAGGAAAGAAAAGACACCCTGGAATTCCGTGTCTGGCATAACTGTCCTTCAAAAATGAAGGAAAAATAAGATATTTTCAGATCAATGAAAGCTGAGCAATTGGAGCCAACTGAAATAAATCCTAGGGCGGCGCCTGCGGCTCAAGGAGTAAGGCGCCAGTCCCATATACCAGGGGTGGCAGGTTCTAACCCAGCCCCGACAAAAACTGCAACAACAACAACAAAATGTAATAAAATGTTAAAAAAAAAATAAAAAATTAAAAAATAAATAAAATAAATCCTAAAGGAAATTTTCAGGCTAAAGGGAAAGTAGACCAAATAGAAGCTCAGATCTACTAAAAAGAATAAAACACATGAAAAACAGTAAACGTGATTAAACAGGACACAAAAAATATATGTATAAGGCAGATTGACCAAAATAAAGATGATGATCTATATTAACCTTAGACAAAATAGAAATTAAGGCTCAGCACCTGTAGCACGGTGGTTACAGTGTCAGCCACATACAAGGCTGGCAGGTTCGAACCTGCCCAGGCCTGCTAAAACAACAATGACCACTGCAACAAAAAATAGCCGGGTGTTGTGTCAGGCACCTGTAGTCCCAGCTACTTAGGAGGCTGAGGCGGGAGAATCACTTCAGCCCAAGAGTTTGAGGTTTCTGTGAGCTGTGACACCACATCACTCTACCCAGGGCGACATAGTGAGACTCTGTCTCAAAAGAAAAAAAAAAGAATTTAAGAGAAAGTCATTACTAGCGACAAAGAGGGTTGATTTGTAAAAGTTTTAATTCAACAAACCCATATTAATGATTCTAAACTTGCATGTGCCCACACAACTAGGAGAAAAAACAGACCAACCAGCCATCACAGACTCTGACACAGCCATTTATAACTGATACATCAAGTACATAAACACACCAATCAGGATAGGGACTTTTACACTATATCCAGATCTTAGAGAGACACATTGAATACTGCAGATATCTTTTTTTTTTGAATACTGCAAATATCTTCAGAATATATATCCTTTTTATGCACATGTGGGATATCTATGAAGTTGACCACGTAGGAGCCAGGCATGCTAGGCACACCTGTAGTCCCGGCTACTCAGGAGACTGAGGCGGGAGGATCACCTGAGCCCAGGAGCTCGAGGCTGCAGTGAGTTGTGATTGCACCATTGTACTGCAGGCTGGACAACAGAACAAGAGCCCATCTCTAAAAAAATAGTGACCACATTAACAAACTCTATCATAATGCAGGTAAGTTAGGTAACAGCAACAAAACAGAAAACGAGGCTTCTGCAGGCCCAGCCTCAAACCCATTAGGATGTCAACTATCAAACGGAAACAGCAAATGTGGCAGGATGCGGAAAAACAGGAGCCCTCATGCACTGCGGGTGGAAATATGAAACTTTGCAGCCACTGTGGAAAACACAGTATGAGGCTCTTCAAAAAATTAAAAAGAAGGCGGGGCAGCTTAGTGGCTCATGCCCCAAATCACAGCACTCTGATAGGCCAAGGCAGGAGGAGTTCAAGACCAGCATGGGCAGCATGGCAAGACCCCATCTCTACGAAGAATGAAAAAATTAGCCAATTGTGGTGGTGGCACCTATACTACTGGCTCCTTGGGAGGCTGAGGCAAGAGGGCTATTTGAGCCCAGCAGTTGGAAGTTACAGTGAGCTGAGAAGGTACCACTGCACTCTAGCCTGGGTGATAGAGACCCTATTCATGTCTTTCTTATTCCCCCCAAAATTAAAAACATAATTACCATATGAGTTAGCAATTAGTATATACCTCTGAGTATATACCCAGAAGAAATGAAAGCCAGGTCTTGAAGAGCTATATATTTGCAGAGTCCTGTTCACAGCAGCACAAGTCACAATAGCCAAGAGGTCCACTGACAGGTGAAGGGGCAAACAAACGTGGTCTGTCCAGACATTACTCAGCCTCAAAAAGCTGAGAAGTTCTGACATGCACTCCTACACAGACGCGCCTTGAGGACATTATCCCATGCGATCCCACTTACCTGAGGTTCCTGCGACAGGGAGGTCCACACAGGGCACAGAACGGCAGGCTCTAGGGCCAGGAGAGCAACAGGGGGGTGGGGGGTGGGTTATTGCTTAAATGAGGACAGAGCTTCAATCTGAGGAGAAGAAAGTTCTGGAGATAGACGGTAGTGATGGTTGCACAACATTGTAAATGTGCTTAAAATGATTAAAATGGTAAATCTGATGTGTATTTTACCACTGTTGTAACTGAGGCCACCCATAAAAATACAGACCCCCACTTTGGGTACAAATCAGAGGTGATTTTATTTACTCCTGCGCAGGGGGGCCACTGCAAAAAGGCAGACGGCCCAAATCAGATGGTCATTTATTACATCTGTACAGACAGACTGCTGCCCAAAGGGCAAATGGCCAAATTTAGTGGTTACATCTGCACAGACGGACCGCTGCCCCCAAAAGACAAACTGCCCCTAATAGGAATGCAGGCAGCCTTTTATACCCTTTTTGTGCTGATGTGGCAAAGCAAGCATGTACAAAAGCAAAACATGGCGGGTTACAAGGAGGAGTCACTGTCAGGTAGTTGGCTCAGGGGGTAGCTGCATGGTGGCTCAGGGGGGTAGCTGTGTGGCAGCTCAGGTGGGTAACTCAGTAACCATGGGGACAACTTGAAAAGCCCAGTACCTGGGTAACTCAGTTTCCTGAGAATCTCTGCTTGAGTGAGTTTTTACCATTGTTTAGTTGGCTAGGGAGATTGAGGTAAGTTTCTCATCATTGTGTTTAGACATTGCTAGGGAGTCAGGGAACTCAGAGAACTTTCTTATCAGAAACCTGTTCTCAGAATTAAACCAAAAAGGGGAGTTTGAGACAGACAGAGACTCAGGCTAAAACAGTTAGAGGCCTTTAGGGGTCTTCTTGCCGGGTCAGTTACTACAGAAGCACACTGGCAGGCTTTCCCCTCCAGCGTTCCAGACCTCAGAAGACTGACCTCTCTCAGATGTGATCAGAAGGTCATGCTACATTATTTTCTGAAGCTTCCTCATATAGTTACGGTGGACTCAGGGCTCGACCCCCGGAAACCTTGGTTCTACTCTGTGTTACCTTTCTCTCCCTCACAAAGGTGAAGGGATTATGAGATTAAGTCACCTGCTTTTCTGTATCTGTCCCTTTCTTCTAGACAATTTATTTTAATACTTTACCTTCTGGATTACAAAAGTTACATATGGTCTGAATAACTATGAAAACAATGAGACAACACAAGAGGGACTTTAAGAGTCTCAGGCACTGCTGGCTTTGTGTCTCCAAACCCTCAGGCCCCTGAAGCCAGCACCAGTCTCTGGGATCTGGCCCTGTCTCTACATGATCACGCAAACATGATTATCTACAAAAAGTGGCATAGCAGTAGGTAGGACACTCTGGTATATTCTATCCTCACTTACAGACACATCAGCTGGCCCTGCAGTAAGTCATCCTATGGTAATTGTACAATACTCCATAAGGCGTCTGAGTCTAATCCCAAATACCTGACAAGTCCCCTTTTATACACTGGAGCACAATATATTTGGCCATCACCCCTTTGATTCATACATTTTTACCACCACAAACAATGTTGTTGTCAATAATCTGGAGATTATATCTGTTATAAGCCAATCGCCCCACAAAAGACCCGAGTCTGTCTCAGCCTTGGTCCCCACATCTCTCCAACCCCCTCCTTGGGTTAATTCTGAGAACAGATTTCTGAATAGAACAAGGAAGTTCTGTGAGTCCCATGGCTAAACAATGGTGAAAACTCACTCAAGCAGAGTTTCCCAAGATACTGAGTCTCCCAAGCCAAGTTTGTCTTTGTGCCAACTGCCATGCAGCAACCCCTTGAGCTGCCACGAAGCAACCCCCTGAGCTAACCACTTGACTGTAACCCTGCCCTGTAACCAGCCACATTTCACTTTTGTACATGCTTGCTTTGCCACATCAGCACAAAAGGGAGATAAAAATCAGCCTGTACTGCACTTAGGCACCGTTTGCCTTTTGGGGCAGCACATGACCTGATTTGGGTCGTTTGCCCTTTGGGGCAGCAACCTGCCTACACGGGTGTAAATAAATCACCTCTGATTTATACCTGAAGAGGAGCCCGTATTTTTCTTATGGGTAGCCATAGTTACAACAATATCCTTATACACTGGTGCTGGGTTTTTGCTTTCTATAGGATATATTCCTGAAATGGAATTGCTGAGTTCAGTGGTATTTATTTTTTTAATTTTAAGAAATATTTCCAAATTCATTTTGGAAGAGTCTGTAGCACTCCCCACTCACAGCAGAAGTCTCAGAGAGCCCCTTCTTCTGCGTGTTCTCAGCATTAGATACCATCATTTTCCTAGAATTTCTCGTCAATCCAATTTCGCTATTTTATTTCTCACTTTTCTTACTCTCAGTAAAATATGACAACTCTCTATATGTTGATTAGCCCTTATCATTACCTGTGCATCCTAACAAATTTCTGTGATTATTTGTGTTGTTTTAATCAATTTTAGGAGATTTTTGTATGTGGGAATGTCTTACGATTCTCTTTTGATTTCTGTTTACCACTCTTGGCCACACAAAAATATTCAATCTTTGTACAGTTAAAATGCCTAGTTTTTTCATTCACACACATTAAGCATTTAATTTACACACCTCTCCTAACCAACTTAGTTTGCCAAAGGCCCACTGATATTTTAAAGACCATAAAGTTGTCATTCTCACTTAAAGGTGTCCGTATATTCAGACTACTGAGGAATATTTTCTCTATTTCAGTTGGTTTTGTTTTTTTATTTTCTCATTTAACAATCTTTATGTATCAAATCTGGCAAGTCTATTGGGACTGTTATGGGAGAGAAAATTCATCTAGGAAGTGAAAATAGACCGTAAAATATCGAGTGTAAATTTTTCACTTTCCTATCGAGCTAAATAACTTTAAGTTTGGGTGTATTTTGCCTGGTATCTTACACTCACTTCTGGGATGGAAATTTGTAGTGCTTGTGGAGCGCCATCTCTCCCGAACCAGGCAGAAATATATTCTGTTTCTCCTCCCACTGCATAACTCAGAAATTTTGGCCCATGAAATAGGAGTAGCAGAAAGAAATTGTGATTGACATACTTAGCAGAAGAATGACAGTATGTCGGGGCAGAAAAGAAGATGGTGTGATGTGCAATACAAGAAAAATGGTAGAGTCTCTTGAGAGTAATGTATATTCAATACAGAGTTAAATAATTTAGATATGACACTGGTATGAATAGTAAATGAAAATTTATGGCTATGACTAATTATAGAAAATATAATATAATTATTATATTTTCCTCTCCAGTTGCTCAGGGATCACACTGAAAGATAATAAAGATGATAGATAGATAGACAGACAGATAGATAGATAGATAAATAGAATAAATAGTAAAAACGGGAACTCTGAAAATAAAACTCTGGAACTTTCACTCATCAATATAAATTATGCAGCAATTTATAAAAAACAAACTTTTCTATAGGAACTGGCTAAAAAATGGAAATAGTGCATTTTCATCAAAAAGACAAGATGCTAAACTGGGAGTAGGAAGGTGATTAGTGTTTCTGTTAAGTGATTTGCCCCAGAATGAATGCAGAGTGGAAGTGACCCAGAGCTGCTAAGAACAGGGGTCTCACACTCCCGGTGATGCGTCCCCAGAACCTTGCTGGCCTTGTCTCTCACTCACACGTGGCCCACGCCGGGTCACCTTCTCTGTCTCTCTACAGCAGGATTTCTCCTAATATTTTGTTTCCTTAGACGTGGATTTTCCTGTACTAAAAAATGGTAACTCTACATAAAGAATAAGCTTAAAATGGGAGCCTTTTTAGCAGATGATAAACAGCTCACTGTATCATCACATGCAAATCACTTGCTCGAGCTCCTGAAACATGGTTGCAAACACCAGGTTTCCCTTTAAATGCCAGCAAGAGTCAACTCCCCAGCTTTCTGCTCCAGTGGATTTTTTCCTTCCCATTCTCATGATGATTATTTATGTTTATTTGGATTGTTTTGCTTAATTACATGTTGTGTTTCATATATCTTGTATTATTTTTGAAAAATGGCATTTAATGAAGTGAAAGTAAACAGGTAACTGTCACGAGGAGATGACAGTCTGTTAATTTATGCAAAGTGTAACCAACCAGATGTTCTAGAAAATGCTTCAGTCAGAAGTAAAGAATCCTATAAAGACAGTACTGTTTTTAATAAACAGGTGATGACTGCACATTATGATAATTCTACTCCCCCCAGGGACACTTCTAGAGCTCAGCCTAGATCCAAGAGCCTAGTATCCAGAAAGTCCCCAAGTGGCTCAATCAGTCTACGTGTATGACTGTTGGGGACGAACCCTGTTCCCAGCTCTGCCGTGGGCATTAGTGACACAGTGCATCAGAGAAAACCCTGACGTCGTAAGTTAGCTGCTATCTATGAAAACAGAGCTTCAGACTCCAGAATCCTACTGGCTTGCAAGAAAGGTCTTGTAAGTAAAGCATGACATGAAGGAAGAGGACAGACCTTCCCTGATATTATTTACTTCTTCCTAAGTGGTATGTCACATGCATACATCATTAGGACCTTGTTGAGTTAACCATCATAAAATTTATTACACTTGTCAGTTTTCCTCTGGTGAGCTTCCACTCAAGTTCTTCCTAGTAAGTTTACGACAAACTCCAAAAACCGACAGATGGGCTTCAAATTTGCAATTCTAGTTTAGGAATTCAGGTGTGCCAGTCACCACCACTTATGCTGAGATGCTTTAACTCATCCACTTGTGGCTAGAATATGTTCCTTTGAAAACAAAAATACTAATGTAGCAAACACAACACAGAACAGTAAACTTTCATCTTTAGAAAGATAATAACTTCACGACGAAAGTGGTGTCTCCTCTGTTCCTTCCAATCAGAATGTCTAGACGTCCACTCACAAAGATCCAGCCATTGCTAGAATTTTAGAAGTAAATCACGGCTTAATTATGGGGTATAGAGTTTTTAAGTTCTTAAATGGTCAGCTACAAATTTCTCTGTGGTGTTCCAATCCCCTACAGTCAAGGTCATGTGTAGAAGTAAGTGCTCAAAAGACGGTCCATTCTTGCTAATAGGAAACATATAGGTAAACCGTACCTTGTCTTGTATTTTTCTTTACATTGCTCTCTCATACCTTTTCCTTTCAAAAACAAAAATGCTAGCTTCCCCATGTCGAGTTTTTGAATATCCATGATTGAGCAATTCTTTGTTCTGCAGGCGGGCACTGGGCCTTCCAGCGGGACTCAGAGTGTGTGACTTGAGGAAAGGTGCACGTATCAGTATGCAAATGAACACATCAACAGCCTGTCTTGTCAAGATCTATTGTGTCACAATTATCACCACAAGTCCCACTTTGCTGCCAGGAGTTTTACATCCATGACAGGTACAAGAAGATGAGTTCTCTTCCTCCCTTTCTCTCTCTCTCTTTTTTCCCCTACATGTGTACGGTTTACCCAGGCCCAGCATAGTGAGTAAAGAAGTGGAGCCACACAATTAGATGAGGTCCTGGGAAAGTGATACCCTTTAGGAATGAGTGTTTAAGAAGAAATCTCAGGAAAGAAGGTCTTGTGAGCAAACCACACACCTGCGCACCTCCCTCTAACCGGCAGGCTTTGCTGACCTGTGGCGCAGTCTCTCTGGGATGGAAATGATACACCAGCATCTCATTGTTGGGGGATCGTCTTCACAGGCTCACGTCTGCATCTGAGGTCACTGCCACAGGTGCAGCCTGTGTACACCAGCAATTACGTTTATTCCAGGCACTGACAGCAGAGAGCAAGGGAGACGCAGAACCTGGTTTGTTTATCCTGCCGTTTACAAAGAATTAGACTCCTTCAAATTCGCACTACTTATGATCTTATCACTGAGTTTACAGAAATGTAACATCGCAGGGACATATGGGTTAAAAGAAAAGTGAGCTTCGCACATTAACCTTAGTTCACTCATGAAAATTTCACATCTCCAAGCTTTATTTTACCTGTGACTCTGCACAGATTGGCCCCTCATTCTTTATTTTACCTTGCTGTGGTTCTAGGTTCTTCTAGACTAAAGACGTCTGGCTTTACTGCACCTTTTCTAGATGTTTCCCTGGTTGCAGATGTGAGCTCATTATTAACACCAATTTCTTCTTCTGTAAGTACTCATTAGGCTATTGTACTCCTTGTCTAAGAAAGGCCACTCCGGCTTGCTCCTAGCTGGCTTTCTGGCATAACTCACAGTGAGAACCACTGCACATTTATACATAAAATCAAGCAATACTCAAGTTTGCTTGTGCTTTTTATACTTTGATATTTTCTATTCTATTCTTCTATGTTCCTTAACATTTTCCATTATTTTATTTTGTTTTGTTTTGTTTTATTAAAGAATTAGTCTCAGTTCACATAATTATTTTCCAAATCTACTATGAAGACGTGGTGTACAGGGCTTCATCACTGGAGGGAGGAACTGTGGGGGCACTGGTGGCCGGCCCAGCGCTGGGCGTCCAGGAGGTCAGCCACTCAGCTGCTCCTGCTGGTGTCTATGGGGTCGTGTTCCCAGCAAAGAAGAGGAAGGCGGGAATTAGAGACTTTGGCAAAATGGCTGTTTTCTCTCAATTGCTCAAATAATAGGCAGCATTAGAAATATTCTAAGTAGTGGGAAAGAGGAAAAGCATGCTCACTAGGGTATCTGTCACCCAGCTGGTGACTGTGTCTGCCGTGGGACTACATGTAGTCTTGGTGGTACTTGTGAACTGTGACCGAGAAGGTAGGTGAAGACTGGTTATGACTACAGAGCCAGACAGCTGGGGTTTGAGTCCTGACACACCAGCCCCTAGATGCATGCCTTTAGCTGGGTCAACATCTCATTTTCCAGGTACTGCAGGGATGAAGCAGACAACTGAATGTAAGGGATGTACAGAAATACCTTGCACATCGCATGAACTGAACAAAGGTTGGTTATTATCTTCCTGTATGGAGAGCATTTTAGTTTCTTATCGCTTCTGTGACAAGTTGCTACAAACATCCTGGCTTAAAACAGCACCAACGTATCATCTTATGGCTGTGGGGTCAGAAGTCTGAAATGGTTTCTACAGGCTAAGATCAAGAGTTGTGCTCCTTTAAATAGAGAATCTTTTCCCCATTGAATGTTTTTAATTTGCTTGTCAAAGATCAGATCAGACATGATGTTTTTAAATGCTGTATGCTGTGGCAAAAGCAGGAACTGGCTGCAGACAGAGGCGTCTCACAGACACGTCTCTCAGGCTCTGAGAGAAAGTAACCACACCCAGAACACATATCTCTAGTCACATTTATGTGTAAGTCTGGATGAGAGAAACTGATCTGAGCTGATTTGTAGAAGAGAACTGATCTATACTGATCAATAATCATTCCTGGTGGGGACTGGGAAGAGCAAAATGACTAGAAAGTTAACAAGGATTTCTCTGGGGAGGCAGAACCACTGTAATTCCATTTGGGGTGCTGAGGGCACGGACCTATATGTTTGTCCCAGATTACTGGCTATTTGAAGTGAATGAATTGTATCTCGATAAAACCGAGAGACAGAGAGAAAGAGAGAGCGTGGGAGAGAGAGAAAACAAAAAAGGTGGGAAGACCAGAGATCACTGCCTTTTCAAGAGAGAGAAAACAAAGAAGGTGGGAAGACCAGAGATCACTGCCTTTTCAATTTCTTTAGCCCCAGGTCAATTTCTTTAGTCCATCTTGCCTTTGTGGAGAACTCTTCGCACTGTTGCGTGTCTGTCAAAACGTCACTCAGTTACTAATATGTATTGTATATCACAGAGTCATTAACAGTAATGTCCCCATACCTTTAGAAATGGGTTTCTTGACCTTTACCTGACTATTTTGCTCTTACTTTAACGTATGTATAAGATAATTTAAATAAAATATGCCTACACATGTCTTAAGTGCTGTCATCACTAGTGTGGGGTATCTGCAGTAATGCTATTAATTAGACATCATTTATTACCCAAATTCTACTCTGTCTTTCCTTTCCTAGTAACTGAATTCTCGAGTCATAGATAGAAGTTGTTATGGACTCTTGTTTTATAGACGGGTAAGTGAAGTTAGGGCATTTCATACAAGCTGCTCTACAAATTCCAATAAATGCACCCAACTCTTTTTCTTTTCTTTAAAAAAGAATATATATGTATAAATATATATTTTAAAAAAATCATTGTTGGGGATTCATTGAGACTATAAGAAACCGGGTTACACTGATTGCATTTGTTAGGTAAAGACACTCCTACAATTGTGTCTTGCCCCCAAAAGGTGTGGCACACACCAAGACCCCACCCCCTCACTCCTTCCCTCTCTGCGTATATATTTTTTAAAGAAAAAAATACATATATAAAATGCAGATCTAGTAGTTACGGAGGCTCGAGTCCCAGAGCTGGGATTCTCTGTGTCATCTCTGTTCTCTTGCCATTGTCAGCTCAGTGATGGAATAGTGGGGATTGCACATTGCCTCCCAATTTCCAAAGGACTGCCAATATTGGTTAGAATTATCACCAAATTCTAGATTGTAACCTTTTTCATAACAATGCAGCATTTGCTGGAGCCTAACAGAAGACCTGAGGTATTACTTTTGTTTTTGTGTGACATTTGTGATTCTAGAGCTTTTGAAACAGTAAAAAAAAATCATCAACATCTACTCCAGAAAGCCTTCTCTTTTTCTTAGATATCAAAGAACCTCTTCATCTGTATATACAATACACACACAAACTTTTACACATGTGTATTTATACATAGTTTTTTTGGAGGGGGTGTTGCTTAAGAAAATTCCCTCTTTTTTAAAAAAATTTTTATTAAATCATAATTGTGTACATTGGTGCAATCATGGGGCACAATGTGCTGACTTCATATACAATCTGAAATATTTGCATTGAACTATTTAACAAGTGATCCCATCTCAGGGTGGGAAAAGGACTTGAAGAGAAACTTCTCTAAAGAAGATAGGAGCACGGCCTACAAGTACATGAAAAAATGCTCATCATCCTTAATCATCAGAGAAATGCAAATCAAAACTACCTTGAGATATCATCTAACTCCAGTAAGATTAGCCCACATAACAAAATCCCAAAACCAGA
>CAUYRH010095076.1:0-101073 GCA_963574655.1 Perodicticus potto
CCCTCCATTCTCCATACCTTCTTACCTACGTTGTCCCCTGCTTTCTCCCTCGCTTCTCCCTTCCTTCTCCCCCTTCTCCCCTCCCTTCCCCCCTCCCTTCCCCCTCTCCCTTCCCCCTCTCCCTTCCCCCTCCCTTCCCTCCCTTTCTCCCTTCTGCCTGCCCCTCTCCTTCTCCCTTTCTTCCTTCTCCCTTTTTTCCTTCCTTGACTTTCTTTTTCGAGTACTTCTGAGATGTTGCTAGTTAGGTCCTAAGAATGTAAGGATAAGCAGGAAAGACATGTTCCCTGACTTCACATAGCTACAGCAGAAAAAAAAGCATTAATCATATATTCACAGGATGAATGTGAAAACGAAACCTTGATAACAATACGAAGATGACATAAGGATAAGGAGAAAACATAGTCTACCACAGAGGCTGTCTGCCTACCTAGATCGGAAAAGTCTTTGTAATGAAATATCTGCTAAGCTGAGATATAAAAGTTGAACAGAATCACACTTAGATGCACTTAGGTGCATCTTAGAAGGGTAGAGGTGAAACTCACTAAATGCAGAATACGAATGTCTTCATGCAATAACCAAGAAAATCCCAAGAAGGTTATGTCGAACAGTTGGATGAAAATATTTCAGATTGTATATGAAGCCCTCACATTGTACCCCACGATTGCACTAATGTATACCTCTATGATTAAAAAAAAAAAAAAAGTTGACCACAGTTAAATATGTGAAGAGGAGAAGAAAGTGGGGACAGATCTGCACAATTACCCTGCCAGGGCTGAGGAAGTCCCTGGGTGTGCTGAAGCCAGGGAGGGAGGAAGAGGCTGGACTTGCTAATGCCTGAAAACTGCCTTAAGAAACGTCTTTATCTTAAAAACACTCTGGACCAGCTGATCTCAACCCACAGGACTGTATTAAAGGGCCACTGCCCACAGGAACTGTATTAAAGGGTCGCGGCATCAGGAAGGTTGAGGATCACTGCTCTAGACGATTGAAGAGATTTAAGAGGAAGTTAAATTCATTCCCTTCTCTGCAGTCCAACAGTGGCTGTAAGTTAGTTGGGAGAAAGCTGTAGCTTCTCCTCGGGAGAAGATGCGATTTAAGGTTAGATTGGGGTCGTGAATAAGAGAAGGGGACAGAGTGGAGAGGCACGGAGTTTCCCATGTTGGCCGCGAGGTACTTTTTGTTTCAGGCACTTGATATCCACCGTTTATTTTTAAACTTATCCACCATAAACAAGAAACTTCCCAAACACAGGCTTCTTCTTTCCTCTGTTTTCCACATTCTCCAGCTTCATCTTCCTTTTCTGGGACTCAGTGGAACTCCCTATAACTAGGAGCAGGGAAAACCGCTGAAACCACCTCTTTTCACTCTGATTCTTCTTTTCAGGTGAATGGCCCAATTCCTCCACCCCCGCCCCGTGTTGGTAGAACAGCCAGGAAGCCGTGACGGGACTTGAACGTGTCTGGAAGATTGCCAAGCCATCTTTGCCTTTATTGAGGCCTGATGAAATCCCCATTGAATCCCATGATGTTTTCCAAGCAAATGGGACCACTTTGTAAAAAGCAAAAGCCTCTCGCCATGTGCAGAGGAGGAGGTGTAAATGGAGAGGAGCCACTGGCATTTGCAGAAAGCCACATGATGTAACAGCTCCACTACACTGCCTCATTTGTGCTGGAAAATTTTAAATAACAGAAATATAATCCTGTCCCATTAGCATCGCAACAAGTATGTTCTTAGCGTAATCCACGTGCTTCCAGGGTGGCATTCAGCTCCATTTTACTTGCCCTTCTGTCTCACCTTTCACTGCCAATGCCACTGAAGTCCTAATGGAAAGACAGCCTTTAGCAGAACCCTGCTGGCTTTTTGGCTGCCTGTTGGCATCAGAGGAGAATAGGAGGACGGGAATATACATTTGTAAAGTTCTACTTGCTGGTCTGACTTGGGGATAGCACTTTATCCTTTCCAGCTCATCTCCCAGCCACTGTAATTAGGCCTTCCAGAAATGGTCTTGCTGCGGCCTTGACATCGCAATAGCATTTTGATAAGCTTGGACAGTTACCAGTCCATCCGTCTGGCAAGACAGGGCAGCCTCTCCAACCATCTCACCACAGCGTGGTGGCTGAAAGGGAAATATTTTTACAACAATATGCAAAGGAGTCATTCAGGAGCAGGCTTATGGTCTTCAAACTTTTGTCTTTAGGCCTAGCAGCAAGTCTTCTACTGGGTCCTTTTCAGGCATGTAGATGAGCACACAGCTTTTCCACTGCTGAACAGACCAAGGAAAAGATAATCAGAGGGAGAGGGAGGGTGGTAAAGAGAGGGGCAAGCTTGAAAGTTAAAAGGGACAGAGATGGCTTAAGCCAAAAGTTCCCCAAGCTCAAGATTTGGGTTTTCAGGATAGGTCTTTTTTGTCGTTGTTGTTGAGACAGAGTCTCGCTTTGTCACCCTGGGTAGAGTACTGTGATGCCACAACTCACAGCAACCTCAAACTCTTGGACTTAAGTGATTCTCTTGCCTCAGCCTCCCAAGTAGCTGGGACTACAGGCACCTGCCACAACGCCCGGCTATTTTTTTGTTGCAGTTGTCATTGTTGTTTAGCAGGTGCGGCCATGTTTGAACCTGCCAACCTCGGTGTATGTGGCTGGTGCCGTAACCACTGTGCTACGGGCGCTGAGCCAGGAGGGTTCTTCTTTTGAGTGTGACGGCACATGCGGTCACGTGGTTACTGTGGTAACTAGAGCCACCTCAAATGAGCATCTGCGACTTTGCTGTCAGACCAAACGCATCTATCCTACGTCAATTCAACAACACCAGACCTGTCTGGTGCCAGCTGCCTTTTGCTTAAGTGGAGTAACCTTGTCGATGCGGGACGCCTAGTATGGACGGAAATATTCTGCGCTCTGTGGCCAAAGCTCTGAAGATGGAGCTGGTGCAACTGAGAAACTGGATTGTAAAATTTTTAGGTTGTAATTAACTGGAAAGAGTCATGAGGAACTGAGGTAGGTATTTGTGCAGCATCATCTCCTAACAGGTGAGAACTGCAGCAAGCCTCCATTCCAAGACTGGAGGAGAATTACTCTGCCAACACAGGTGATGCTCACTCCTTGAAGTAGGAGAAAAAGGCATCAAGCCCTTGGGCTAGAGATAGGCTCCCATTTTTTCTGCCTAAACTCCATACCTTTTTCAAAATTAAGCTATTGTATTTCTAGCATTGTTGCAAAATAAGAAAAACTAACTCTTGCTGTTGATTCGTACTTAGGATCAGCAAAGTGCAGAGCCTGTAGTTCATAGAGTCAACGTCCGGGCTCAGAGGCATGAGCCTGCAGGCCCAGCTACTTAGGAGGCTGAGGTGGGAGGAGCATTTAAGCCCAGATCAAAAAATTTCTGAGTTATAGTGCACTATGGGATCTGGTGTTTGCACTAAATTTGGCATCTAGAGGGTGACCTTCCAGGATTAGGGGACTACTAGATTGCATAAGGAAGGGTGAGCTGGTGTGGGTGGGAAATGGAAGTAGGTCAAAACTCTAGTGCTCATCAGTAATGGGATCATGCCTATGAACACCCACTGCACTCCAGCCTGGGCAACATAGCAAGACCCTGTCTCTATATTCTAAAACAAAGCCTCTAATTTTTCTTGAAATATAATAGGACTGTTTTTACTATGAGACATGAAAGCTTGATGCTGGGAGAATAGAAAGAATATTTTCCCCTTCTAGTTGCAATTGATTCTTTTTCACAGTCCCTTTGCTGGCAAGTAGCACCCTTTGCCTGATCCATAAACAGGTTATCTGTGTTCTTCAGAAAACCTTTTACTGGTTTCTCCTGCCGTGTTGTCAGCTCGCTGGGGCATTAGTAACTGGAATAGTAGACACTCGGGGGCAGCTTCGCCTCCTGGCTCTTGTGTACATCAGTAAAAGTAGCACGTGAGCAAACGTGGGAGGCGGCATTTGGCCTAAAGTTTCCACTGCAGCTGCTAAAACAGAAATGCCAAGGCGAAGTCGAGCCGCTAATTGGAAATGGAATAAACTAAAGAAATCTTGGTTCAAATGGCAGCTATATTTTTTAAAGAGAAGATTTCAGTTGAAATGCCAAAGGAGACAGTTAGCCAAAACATTTGTCTATGGAAATTTCTCCTCTCAATTTTATTCAGATTTACAGCTGGGTGCTAAGTGAAGCATTTCTGGAGAACACATGTCGTGGATAAACCAAGATGTTTATTTTCCTCAGTAGCAGATCAGACTGAACTCACAACAAATAGTTCAATTAGCACGATTACTAATAGGCTGATTCATTCGGGTTACAATAAGGAGGAATGTGAGAGTCGAGTTCCTAGGAAGCTGGTGTCCATCGTATTAGGCTGTTAGCTGGGCAAGACAGTACTGCCTTGGGTTTTCAGTTTTTATGGAATTTCAGGGTGAGACAAAGCCAGATCAAAAACATGCCATCATGTTCTATGAAACTGCCATTGAATACATCGGACATGTTACGGTTCTAAGCCTCTCATACAAGGACTCATGAACTAAGTTCTATATTCCTCTCTGAATATAGTGTCACAAACATGTTTGGCCCTCCGGGTGAGCTGGCCTTGTTTCTTATATCAAGCAGTAGAAGTTACACATCTCATTTTAGTGTCCCTTTTGTCCTTGTTTCCTGGAAATACGGAGCTGAGTCTACTGATCAATTACATGAGTGTCCCTGGCTGGCTTCTATTCCCACTCCTCCCCACCTGGTTAGGAGGTGGCTCCAGGGATACCCAAAGTCAGTGTGTATTTTAGCTCTCTTCTGAGTAATCTTGAACAAGTTCCTTTTCTTTCTGAGCCATAATTTACTCATCTGTGAGATGGGCCTTTGGCCATAGTACAGGTTCATAGTAAACGCCCAAAATGCTAACAATTGAATTATAAAGTCTTCTTTTGATCCATAGCGTACTGTAAATCTTCATAAATTATATCTGGAAGCAGGGATGGTGTCAATGAGATAATCAAGATATAATTGGAGGATAGTTATTTCAAGAACTGACCCCAAAGGGGTTTAATGATGTTGCTTTTTGTTTACAGTTTCTTTTAGAGGTAAAATTTACATACAGTGAAATGCACAGATCTTCAGCGTGGAATTCAGTAAATTTTGACACGTGTATATTCCAGGGGCCTGTGCTTGCGTGAAGGGATAGGACATTTCTGTCACTTAGGATAGTGCTCTCAGGCTCTTTCCTGGTAAACCCTCCTTACCGGAGACAAAACTCCTCTAAATCATTTCACTGTGGATTCTCTTTGCCTGTTTCGGGACCCCCTGTGTGTGGAATTACATGCTATGTCCTCTTCTGTCCAGCTTCTTTCAGCCACATGGTTGAGAATCTAAGTAGCTCACTTCTTTTTTTTTTTTTTTTTTTTGGATAGAGCCTCAAGCTGTCACCGTGGATAGAGTGCTGTGGCATCACAGCTCACAGCAACCTCCAATTCCTGGGCTCAAGCGAGTCTCCTGCCTCCACCTCCCAGGTAGCTGGGACTACAGGTGCCCACCACAACGCCTGGCCATTTTTTGGTTGCAGCCATCATTGTTGTTTGGCAGGCCCGGGCTGGATTCGAACCCGCCACCTCAGGTGTACGTGGCTGGCGCCTTAGCCCGTTGAGCCACAGGTGCCAAGCCTGTTCCTATTTTGTTTTTTACATCAAAATAAGATATGTGCAGTGTGCATAGGAATTTGTTTATAGTTTTTTTTTTTTTAACTATAGTCCAGCCCTCCAACGGTCTGAGGGACAGTGAATTGGCCCCCTGTTTAAAAAGTTTGAGGACGCCTGATAGCGCGTTCACATGTATTCCTTATCCAGTTCTCCCTGTTTGAAAACTTTACTTCAATATGGTGAATTTGCCACAAAATGAGTCAAGGTTAACATATAGTTATTAAATTTGCTGAAGCCCGTACTTGATTCAGACTTGCTCAGTTTTCCCCTAACATCCATTTCCACTCCGGGAGGCCATGCAGGCTACCACATGATGTATTTAGTCCTATTTCCTTAGGCTCCTCTTGACTGGGGAAATTTCTCTGAATTTGCTTACTTCTGATGACCTTGAAAGTTTCGAGCAGTGCTGGCCTTTTGCAGGAAGTCCCTTCATTAGGATTTGTCTGCTTCTCTCATGAGTAGGCTGGGGTAAGGTGTTTTGGGAAGACCACAGAAGGAAAGTATCATTCTCACCCCATTATGGAAGGGATACATACTGTGAGGACCGCTTAATTACTGTTGGGGTTGACCTTGATTACCTGGATTGAGAAGTGTTGTCTAGATTCTCCACTGTAAAATTACTCTCCTTCTTTTCCTTTTCCATACTCTTTAGGAGGAAGTCTATATGCACAGGCTTCAGTTAAGCATTGGTAAATCATACAACACCTCTTTAAGTATGGAGTGTTCACATATATTACTCTGAATTTTTCTGCATAGGTGATTGTCTACTTTCTATTACTTATTCATTTGTTTATTCGAAGGGTCCTATCTGTCTAATGCGTAGGTATTTATATTTGGGGTTCTGAAATCCAATTATACTTTTTTCTGTCACTAAAGTTTTCCAACTTTGACCACTGGGACCTCTTTCAGATGACTTCTTTGCGCTTCTAACACATTGTAATGTGCGTCTGTTTTTATAGCAGTTCCTCACATTCTGGAGTTGCAAAGTGCTCCAGGGTCATCTGGTACATTTTCTGTCTCTGTCGTAGAATCAGCCTTTTCTCCCAGGAGCCCTGGTCCCTTTTATTGGCCATAAACTAATAAAGTTAGAAACCAAGATTGGTGGGCTGGGTGTGCTTCCTGTTACTGGGGTGTCCAGTAACAGAAAAAGGAAAATTTGTTTGCCCACTAACCTATGGTTGTACACGTGCCTACATATTTCTATATAGGAATCTCTATGTCTGTGTTAAGCTCAACTTGAGTTCACGATGATGTCTCCAACTCTGATCCATCACCTTGTCCATCATCCAAATGTTTCTTTGTATACAAGATGCCTGATACCTACACAAAAATGTGCACCTTTTGGGTGGCGCCTGTGGCTCAAAGGAGTAGGGCGCCAGCCCCATATACTGGAGGTGGCGGGTTCAAGCCCAGCCTGGCCAAAAAAAAAAAAAGTGCACCTTTTCTTTTCTGTTACTTTAACAAGAAGCTTATCAATTTTCTTGATTGTTTCAATGAAACAGTTTTTAATTTTATTGAATTTTTCTGTTTTCCTACTTTCAATTTTATTGATTTCTTCCCTTGTATTATTTCCTTTATTCTGTTTGCTTTAGGTTTAAATTGCTTCTCTTTCTGTGATTTTGTAAGGTACACGTATAAACTTAGATTATTGCTTTCAGAGCATTCTTCTTTTGTAATGTACATTTTCCTCTAAGCATTGTTTTTTCTGCATCCCACAAGTGTGGTAAGTTGTGTCTCGTTTTCACTTAGTTCAAATATTTTAACATTCCTTCTGAGAATTCTTCTTTGATCTGTGTGTTATTTGGAGTGTGTTATTTAATTTTGAGGTATTAGAGAATTACCAAGCTATCTTTCTGTTGTATATTTCAAGTTTAATTCCATTGTTATCTGAGAACACAATTTGTGTGATGCTCTGTTGTTACATATGTATACATTTAGGATTGTTATGTCTACTATGTCTAAAATTATTACAGACACTCCAGCATTCTTTTCATTATTGTTAGAATGGTATATCCTTCTCTGTCCCTTTGCTGTGGGTTTCTTATACATGACTAAAAGTTGTGTCTTATTCCTTTTTTTTAACCTCTCTGATACTGTGTCTTTATTTGATGTATTTCTATCACTTGCATTTAAAGTGGTGGTTATTCTATTCGAAATAATGGCAGTCAGGTTTGTAGCTGTTTTGTGGTCATTGCCAGAGACTTCTTTTCTTTGCCTTCTCTGGTTAAACGAGCATTTTTATATGATCCTGTCTATCTTCTCTCTTAGCCTATCAATTATACTTTAAAAATGTTTTCAATGGTCTCCCTAGAGTCTACGATATTCACTATTAATAATCTGAGTCCATGTTGAAATGACATTATTCTGCTTCAAGTTAGAGCAGGTGCCCCACAATGGAGCATTCCTAATTCATCCCTCCTGTTTCTTATGACATTGCTGTCATTTATTTCAATTATCAATATGCTGTACTAATCTAACACATTATTACCATTACCTTAAACAGAGGTATGCAAGTTACTAAGAAAAAAGATTTTATTTTACCTTTATTTCCTGTTGATGCTCTTCCTTTCTTCATATATACCCCACTTGTTGACATATATCATGTTACTCCTTCACAAAGAAAATCTTTTCCTATTTCTTGCAGTGTATGGCCATTGGTGGTGAATTCCTTCAGTTTTTGATTGTCTGAGTGTTTTATTATTATTTATTCTTTTTAAAGGTTAATTTTGCTAGAATTGTAGTTTGGAATTTTTTTTTTTGGCCAGTGATTACTACTACACTACACTTTCTCCTGGCTCACATGCTTTTCAATAAAAAGTCTGCTGTAAATCTCATTGTGTTCTTCTAGACATAAGTTGCATTTTTTTCTCTGGCTCCTTTCAAGATTTGATTTTTGATTTTGGTCTCCTCATATATGAATATAATATGCCTAGTATTTTTGGGGGGGAGTATTTTTGAATCTGCATTTTGTCATCCAAATTATTCAATTATTTTGTTTCATTATTTCTTTTCCTTCTGGTACTCCAGTAGTACATATGTTACATCTTTTACATTGTCCAATAATTCTCAGATAGTGTATTCTATTTTTTCATTCTTCTTTCCCTTTTGCATTTTAGCTTTAGAAGTTTCTATTGACCTGTTCTCAAATTCACTAATTCTTTCTTCAGGCTGTTAAGTCTATCAAAGAGCCTATCAAAGGCATTCTTTATTATTGTATGAAAACATTTATATTCTGCATTTAGCAAGTTTCACCTGTACTCTTCTAAGATGCACCATAATGTACACAGTTATGATTTAATAAAAGAAAATAATAATTTTAAAAAAGGCATTCTTTACTTCAGTGTATTTCCTTTGGCTTTTTTACTTAGAATTTCCATCTCTCTGCTTATATCATTTTTCTATTTTTTTTGCTGGCAGCCTAGTTTTTCTTTTAGAGCCCTTAGCATGTTAATCATAGTTATTTTTAACTCTCTGTGTGATAATTCCCAAATGTGTGTCATATGGGAGTCTGATTCTGGTACTTTTTCTTTTCAGATTGTGTCTTTCCATTTCTTCTGATACATCTTTTACTTTTTGGATTAAAGCTGGACATGTTGTATTATTTGATAGGAATTGAGGTAAATCAGTCCCTAGTGTGAGATTTGTGTGCATGTGTCTTGGAGTTGAGTTTTGTTTCAAGTTTTCTATAATTATATTTACCACGTGTTAAAGCTTCCTCTCCCTTCTTGACTTTTGGCATCTCTAAGTATCTTCACTCAAAGCATCTGCATCTTGCAGCTCTTTCAGTTGTAATCCACTGTTATTATCCTAGAACAGTATTGGGTGGGGATAAGAATCAGTACCCTTCTAATAAATCTCAGTTTTAGTAGTCCATTGTCTGTGACCTGTGACTTCTACACATGGTTGTTTTTGTGTAGTGTGGTAGTGTGTTGAGTCATATGGGTTGAATGTGTCACCCAGAAAGCACATATTGGAAACTTAATCTTCAATGCAACAGTGTTGGGGAGGTGGGCCTTAATGAGAAGCTTTCAGGTCATGAGGGAACCATCCTTCTAAATAGACTAATGCCAGTTATGAATGCACTTGAGGCTGCCAGTTTGACCCCTTGCTATCTCTTCTTCTGATCTTCTGCCTTCTTACGTGGGATGACATAGCACATACCAGATACTGGCACCTTGCTATTGGAGTCCACAACCTTCAGAATTGTGAACCTAGTAAATTTCTGGTAAGTATAGATGACCCAGTCTGCAGTATTCTGTTATACTAACACACAATGAACTAAGACACTAGAGGTGCCGTAATAAAGTAAAGCAGACGAGGTGGCTTTAACAGCAGAGGTTTGTTTTTTCATAATTCTAGAGGCGGGAAGACTGAAATGAAGGTCATCAGGATTTTTTTTTTGAGGTGGGGGAAGCCTGTCTCCTTGACTTACAAAGGGCTGTCTTCCTCCTGTATCTTTCTTTGGTGTGTGTCTGTGTCCTAAGCCTTTCTTGTAAGGATACTAATAGAGGTAGCACCCACCCAAATGACTTCATTTAAATTAATTATCACAATTAGTTTGACATTAATTTTGAGGGGATATAAGAATTTGGGGGATGCTATTCAGCCACTAAAAGCTCTTTAGTTGGACTTCATCTGACAAGTTTCCTAGAGATCAAAGCCAGGAAGATGTGACGGTCTTTGAAGGCTATGGGTCACAAGTGTTTCTCATTGTCATATGTGTTCACAATCGGCCTCCAGCAATTCATTAAAATAATCATTTAAGTGTTCCTATCAGTTTATAGCTACAGTGGCTTCTGCCTCAATTAAGCAGATCTGGGCTCTGTAGATTCAACTCTCTTTCTAAAGTACAAGGTATCAGTTTGTTCTGCAAACTCACTTTTCGTCTGGGTCCATGAAATATCATAATTTTCAGTTTGTCCAACTTTTTCTTTTGGCAAGGTAGGCATTAAAATGGTTAATTTTATGTGTCAACTTGATTAGACTACAGGATACCCAGATTTTTTGTTTGTTTAGCAGGTCCTGGTTGGGTTCAAACCTGCCACCCCCTGGTGCATGGAGCTGGTGCTCTAACCATTGATTTATGGGTGCCCAGACAGTACCCAAATATTTGTTCAAATATTTTTCTGGGTATTTCTGTGAAGGTGTTTTTGGGTGAGATTCACATTTCAATTAGCAGACTGAATAAATCAGATTGCTCATGATAATGCAAGTGGGTCTCATCCAATCATTTGAAGGTCTGGGTAGAGTAAACATGTTGACCCTCCCCCAGCTAACAGAATTCCTCCTACCTGACTGCCTTCAAACTGGAATATGGACTTTTTCACGTCAGTGGACTTGAACTTTGGATCTTCATGGGCTGCTAGCTTGCTGACCTTTGGACCAGCACTACACCATTGGTTCTCATGGGTCTCTAGTTTGCCAGCTTCCCCCTGCAGGTTTTGGGACTTCATAGACTCCATAGATCTGAGCCAATTTTTGATAACAAATCTCTTTGTTTATCTCTCTCTGTAGATATGTATATAAATTTACATAGATATGTTTTATGTATGTGTGTCTGTATATATGTATCCATATCTAAACACACACACACATGCACATATATATACATCTTATTGGTTCTGTTTCTCTGGAGACTCTTGACTAATAAAGGAGTTGAAACATCTAAGCCAGTGGTTCTCAACCTTCCTAATGCTGCAGTGTATTTTCATTGTTACGAAGGGGTCATGACCCACAGAGAACCGCTGATAGCTCTTTACATGTTGGAGGTGAAACTGGAAGTCCTAGGTTATAATTTAAATTATTCAACTTGCTAAGAATTAAAAATAAAAAGACAACTGCCACTATCCCCAGACTGTTATATCTCTTTCTTCCCTATGGAACGAGAAACTCCAAACTCTAAAAAATTTCTCTTCACCTACTTTTATTATTTGGATTTAACTCTGCATTTTACAGGCTACATTATTTGTCTTCAATTCTTTGATACCGTGACTTGTAAGTTTTTTGTTTGGATTGATCTTTCAGATAGCTGAAATATATTTGACTGGATATTTCAGGCAGAATTGGTGGTCGGTACCATTTCTGAGTACTTGAATGACTAAGAATATTCTTATTTCCTTCCTGTCTAATCACTAACTGATTTAGGCATGGAATTATTACACTCAATTTCCTCTAAAAAACTATTTTATTTTATGACTACCTCTAGTTAATGTGCAGAGAAGTTTGAGGTCCCCTAAGATTTTTCTTTGGCAGGTAGGTTTTATTCTGCCCGGATAGTTCTAATACCTTTTATCCTTGAAATTCAAAATTTCATCAAGATGTGTCTAGATGTTGATCTTCTCTCATTAATTTTGTCTGTAATTCTTGACCCCTTTCAATTTTAATACTCAAGTGTTCCTTCCAGTCAGAATTTTGAAATATTTAAGTCATATAAGAGAGAGTAGAATCTTATAATGCATGCCCCTATCTACTACCCAATTTTAATAAATCATAACACTTTGGCACATACACCACCAATAATTTTTGTTAATATACCAAATTGTACAGCAATAGTTGAAATTTCCTACACATCCTTCCCCTATTCATTCCTCTTTTAAATCTAAATGTAAACACTTTGTCTTATTTTTTTGTCCATATTTCTTATCTATTTCTTCATCCTATATACGTATGTGTATGTATATGAGTTTAAATATATCTGAGTTACTGTATTAAATTAAATACCTGAGGAATCATATTGGACATGTGTTTCTGAATCGTACTTTATCCAGTTTACATTATGTTTTTGAGACCTTTTTCTTTTTTTTATCTCACGGTATGACAGGGTACAAATAATTTTGATTATATGGATTGCTTTTGCAATGCTTGCGTCCTGGTTACAAGAGTGCCCATCTCCCAGATAGCGTTCATTGTACCGCTTAGGTAGGTTGTCACCTAGCCCTTCCTTTCTTCCCCTGGTCCATTTTAGTTGCATTTTGCTTCCCTCTCTCCCCATGCGTGCTCATCAGTCAGTTACAATTTAGTATTGAGCACATGCGGCGTTTATGTTTTCCATTGTTCAGATACTTTGCTTAGCAGCAGTTCTCAACCTGTGAGTCGCGACCCCTTTGTTCCACCTGTAACAATGCGGCAATCAGGAAGGTTGAGAACCACTGTCGCTTAGGATAATGGACTCCAGTTCCATTAATATTGCTGCAAAAGGCATTAATTCCTCCTTTTTATGGCTGAGCAGTACTCCACAGAATACACATCCCACATTTTGTTAATCCACTCATGAATTGATGGGCACTTGGGTAGATCCTACATCTTTGCCACTGTGCTGCAGTAAAACTTCAAGTTCAGGTGTCTCTTTGATAAAATGACTTCTTTTTCTTTGGATAAATGCCTAGTAGTAGGATTGCCAGATCAAATGGTTGGCCTACTTTAATTCTCTGAGTTATCTTCATATTACTTTCCCTAGAGGTTGTACTAGTTTGCACACTCACAAACAGCATATAAGTATTCCTTTCTTTCCACATCCATGCCAACATTTGCATTTTCCTGATGATTTAGTGATACTGAGCATTTTTTTTTTCAGAGACAAAGTCTCACTTTGTTTCCCTCAGTAGAGTGCTGTGGCATCACAGCTCACAGCAACCTCCAACTCCTGGGCTTAGGCGATTCTCTGACCTCAGGCTCCCAAGTAGCTGGGACTACAGGTGCCCAACAGAATGCCCCGCTATTTTGTTGTTGTTGTTGTTGTTGTTGTTGTAGTTTGGCTGGAGTGGGTTGGAACCCACCACCCTCGGTATACAGGGCCAGCGCCCTACCCACTGAGCCACAGGCACCACCCAATACTGAGCATTTTTCATGTTTATTGGTTATTTGAAGAAGAAACTTGAAAAACTTCTGTTCATGTCTTTGCCTCATGTTAATGTTTTTCTTTGGTAGCTGCACAGGTGTGGAATTTCTCTAGGGTTCATACCCAGAGGTAGAACTCCTCATAATAGGCATAACTACCTTCACTAATATTATTAAGCTGGCAACCCTTACATAACTTCTACTATGTGCTAGGCACTAGTCTAAATACTTAACCTATGTTGACTCATTTAGCCTCTCAGAACAAAGAATCTCAGAACAAGACATAGGCACTATTACTTTTCACAGTTAGAATGAGGAGATCAAATTTTGAGTGACTTGTTCAAGGCATGGAACTTTTAAGTCATTTATCCAAAGTCACACAGATATAAATGGCAGAACCCAGGTAACCATATCCAGAGTCTTCACATTTAACCAGTAGGATGTATTGGGGGGAAAGTTTTCTATTTCTTTTTAATTCAGTTTTAGTAGTAATTTTTTCTTGAGGAATTTGTTTTATGTTGTCTAAGTTTTCACATTTTTCATATAATGTTTTTTATTATATGATCTTATTATCTTTATCATCTCTGCAGTATTTTTTTTACATTTCTAATATTTGTTGTGTATCTTCTCTTCCTTGAACATATGGAATATGGTTATAATAATAAGTGTCTTAACATCCTTTCTGTGATAATTACAGCATCTATATCAGTTGGGGGCTGCTCTCTATTAATTTTTCTCCTCATTATGGGCCAGAGTTTCCTGACTCTTTCCATATTTAGTAATATGTAATTGTGGACAGTGCCTGTGGCTCAGTGTGTAGGGCACTGGCCCCATATACCGAGGGTGGCAGGTTCGAACCTGGCTCTGGCCAAAACTGCAACAAGAAAGTAGCTGGGTGTTGTGGCGTGCGCCTGTAGTCCCAGCTACTTGGGAGGCTGAAGCAAGAGAATCACCTAAGCCCAGGAGTTGGAGATTGCTGTGAGCTGTGATACCACAGCACTCTACTGAGGGGGACAAGGTGAAACTCTGTCTCAAAATAATGATGATGATAATATTAATAATAATAAGTAGTTGTATGCCAAACAGTGAGAATCTCATCTTGTTGGGTACTGAAATTTTTGTATTTCTATAAATGCTTTTTGAGCATTGATCTGGGATGCAGTTAAGTTACTTAGAAACAGCGTTGTCTTTTTGGGTCTTGCTTTGAAGATTTGTTAGGAGGGACCATAGTTGCTAATTTAGTACAGGGCTGCACTCTTCTGAGTATCATACCTAATGCCCTATGAATTATGAGGTTCTCCAATCTGAATGATAGAAAAAGGCACAATTCTAAGAGTTCTAGCTCCTGTTCCCTCTAATCCTTGTGGCTTTCACCCCGGCCCTACACACGTAGGTGCAGGGAGCATCCTTTCACATACGCCCTGGTCAGAATACTGGAGGGACCCTCGGCAGATCTCTGGAAGTCCATCTCTTTGCACTTCTCACCTGCAAATCCAGCTATCTCAGTCTCCTTGGATTCTCAACTCTGTCTCCTCTGTCCCTGGATTACCACCTGGAAAGTTTCTAAGTAGCAAGTGAGGTCATCATAGGGCTGATGTGGTTTGTTTCCCATTGCTCATGGGTCTCCGTTCTCATTGCCTGATTGACATCCAAGGTCTTGAATACCATTGTAGAGCTCTTTCTCATCATTTCATGTGAGAAGGTAAATCCGGTTTGTGTCATATCATCTTGGATTGAAGCAGAAATTGTCTTTTCTTTAAAAACTTGTTTTCTGGGTGGCGCCTATGGCTCAAAGGAGTAGAGCACCAGTCCCATATGCCGGAGGTGCCGGGTTCAAACCCAGCCCCAGCCAAAAAACAAAACAAAACAAAACAAAAACCCTTGTTTTCTTGTTAAGTTTTAACAGTTCTTTATGTTTTCTAGCTACAAGCTCTTTATAGGTTGCAATTTGCAAATACTTTCTCCCCATGTATAGGCTCTCTTTTCACTTCCTTAACACAAAACAAAAATTCTAAACTCTTTTTTTTCGTACAGACAGAGTCTAACTTTATCGCTCTCAGTAGAGTGCCGTGGCATCACACAGCTCACAGCAACCTCTAACTCCTGGGTTTAGGTGATTCTCTTTCCTCAGCCCCCCAAGTAGCTGGGACTATAGGTGCCCGCCACAACACCCGGCTATTTTTCTGTTTTGCAGTTTGGCCGAGGCCAGGTTTGAACCTGCCACCTTCAGTATATAGGGCCGGCGCCCTACTTGATGAGCCACAGGCACCGCCCCAAAATTCTAAATTTTAATAAAGTCCATATTATAACATTTTTCTTTTGTAGATCTTTATGTGCATAAAAATCCTTGGCCTTGGGGCGACGCCTGTGTCTCAAAGTAGTAGGGCACCAGCCCCATATACCGGAGGCGGTGGGTTCAAACCCAGCCCTGGCCAAAAACTGCAAAAGAAATAAAAAATAAAAATAAAATCCTTGGCTAACCTCAAAGTCACAGAGATTTTCTCTAAAAGTTTCATTAAGAAGTATTAGTTTGATGTTTTATATCTGATCAATTTGGGGTTGTTAAAATTTTATTGTTGCATAAGATATGGTGGCCATTCATTTCTTTTTTGCATATGAAAATGCAATTTTTCCAGTATCTTTTGTTGAACAAAAAACTTCCTCTACTGAATTATTTTTGTACCTTTGTCCAAAATCAGCTGCCTATATTTGTGTGAGTCTATTTCTGGATTCTCTGTCTGTTCCACTGAACCACGTGTATCTATTTGCTGATATCCAGACGTCTGGATACTAAGTTGGTCTATGCATAGGCTAGCTTTATAGTACTATAAAGTCCTTATAGTAAGTGTTGCACTCAGGTAGTATGAGTCTTCCAACTTTGTCTTTCTAATTCCACATTGTCTGACTGTTCTAGACCCCTTTCCTTTGTTATATAATTTTTTAAATTAAATCCTAGCTGTGTACATTGATGCAATTATGGGGTACAATGTGCTAGTTTTATATATAATTTGAAATACTTTCGTGAAACTGGTTAACATAGCCTTCACCGCATTTTCTTAGTTACTGTGTTAAGACATTTATATTCTACACATAGTAGATTTAACATGTACCCTTATAAAATGCACCATAGGTGTGGTTCCACCAAGTACTCTCCCTGTACCCCTCCCTCTACCCCTCCCTCTTTTTCCTCTCCTCCCCCTCCTTTCTCCTTCATCTTGGGCTGTAGTTGGGTTATAGCTTTCATCTGGAAGTGTGGATGTTTATAAATTGGTTTCATAGTAGGGCTGATTACACTGGATACTTTTTCTTCCATTCTTGAGATACTTTGCTAAGAGAATATGTTCCAACTCCATCCATGTAAACATAAAAGAAGTAAAGTATCCATCTTTTTTAAGGCTGCATAATATTCCATGGGGTACATATACCACAATTTATTAATCCATTCATGGGTCAATGGGCACTTGGGCTTCTTCCATGACTTAGCAATTATGGATTGGTCTGCAATAAACATTCTGGTGCAAATATCCTTGTTATAAAGTGATTTTTGGTTTTCTGGATATATACCTAGTAGAGGAATTGAAGGATCAAATGGCAGGTCTATTTTTCGATCCCTAAGTAATCTCCAAACATCTTTCCAAAAAGAACGTATTAGTTTGCTTTTCCACCAGCAGTGCAGAGGTGTTCCCTTTTCTCCACATCCACACCAACATCTATGGTTTGGGGATTTTATGATGAGGGCTAATCTTAGAATTTGTGGCCCTCCAAGATATGAGAAATACTGTAGAAGTCCTCAGTAACAGAATGGAGTAGGCAGAAGAAAGGATTTCTGACATTGAAGACAAAGCTTTTGAATGCTCCCAAATGCTCAGAGGGGAAGAGAAGTGGAGACCAAAAACGGATCATTCTCTTAGAGTGCTGCAGGATAATTCCAAAAAAACTAATATTTGACTTATAGGAATTCCTGAAGGTGATGAGGTTGCTTCGAAAGGCCCAGATGTTCTGCTCCAAGAGATGATTGAGGAGAACTTCCCAAACATGCCAAGAGATTCGGAAATTCAGAAGGCAGACAGTTTTAGAACCCCACAGCATGACTCAATCCAAATTGTTATATAAATTTTGAAATCGTGTTGTATACACATAGACACACACACGGGGTGCCAAAATTTGTACACATTTTAAGAAAGGAAAAACTTATATTAAATTTGTAATACTCAAGTTATGTTTGACTTCTGCAATTGTGAGAGGTGCTCAAGTGACTCGCATTCCTATTTTATTAATCATATATATGATATTGGATGATTAATTTTGAGAATTTATCGTATAAAAAGTGCCACATGCTTTATTTTTGAATATCAGTATGGTCACTTTTAAAGTCCTCCTCTTGGCCATCTGGTGACTACTGTCATGAATTTCAACAATGAGGTTTGTGACATGTTTTCTTTCTTTCTTTTTATTTTTTAGAGATAGAGTTTCATTTTGTCACCCTTGGTAGAGTGCCACAGCGTCACAGCTCATAGCAACCTCCAACTCCTGGGCTTATGTGATTCTCTTTCCTCAGCCTCCTAAGTAGCTGGGACTACAGGTACCTGCCACAACGCCCAGCTATTTTTTGTTGCAGTTTGGCCGGGGCTGGATTTGAACCCGCCACCCTTGGTATATGGGGCCAGCACCCTACTCACTGAGCCATAGGTGCTGCCCTGTGACACTTTTTCTAGGATGAATTTGTAAAGTTAATTGTCCAATATTATGTGTGTGAGAGAGAGAGAGAAAGAGAGAAGTTGGCTTAAATCTGTAGATATATTTGGGAATATTTGACTTCTTAACAGTATTGAATCTTACATTCTATGAAAATGCCATGTATCTTTATTTAAGTCTTTACTTTCTTTCATTGGTGTATTATAGTTTTCAGCATACAAATTTCACACATACTTTGTTATGTTTATACCTAAGGAATTTCAGTAGCATTGAAATGATACTTGAAAAATATTTCAAATTCCAGGCTTTTCAGTGTCAATGTATAAAATTACCATAGATTTTTTTTTTAATGCTTAGGTTTTATCCTAAGAACTTGTTGAATCACTTATTAGTTCTAGAAGTTTTGTTTTTTTTTCTGTAGATTACTTTTTATTTTCCATATATATATATATAATCATAACATGTGTGAAGAAAGATAGTTTTAATTCTTCCTTTCCAGTATCACATCCATTTTATGTTCTTTGTGACTTGTCCTGATGTGGTGGTTAGGATACAATATTGAATAGGAGAGCCCCCATCTCTGTCAGTAAGGTAGCTCTGTTCATGTGCCCACGTTGTCAGCATTGGCATGGCCAATGACAGATGCTGGCTGACAATCACCTGGCCAAATTATTTTATCTATGTGGTTGATTAGTGCCCCTTCTATGGTGAAGGCTTTCTGGCAGGTGTAATGTTTCAAGCCCACTCCTGGAGCCTTATCCACATGCCTCTTCCCCAACGCCCTTCTCCCTAATCTAAGCTTTTTCTTTTTATTGGCTCAAGTCCACTGCCATTGACCACAAATTGCAGATTAGTTCTCTTTTCATACTAAGTGAATGATCAGGCTCTCCTGCTTCACGCTTTGCCTAATGGGAGGATTTACTTTGCCATAGTATTTCAAAGCTAGCCCCAGGGAGGGCAGTGGAGATTGTCCACTCTTGGTTTGTGCCCACACACTGTGCCAACCCAAGAGCTATTCCTTTGCCCTCCTTCCTATTAGTTATAAAATTGCCCCTATGTCCAACAGGCTGCTGGTGTGTGTCATCCATTCCATGACTTTCTGCAGTGAACCTGTCTTCTCACTCAAACATAAGCACCAGTACAAGGGGTTTGCCTGCTTCCTTGCTGTATCCTTAATTATTACACAGTTCCAGGATCAATAGATATTGGTTGGAAGAATGAATGTCCTCTTATACTCATATACATATATATACATTATTGCACTTTACTCTTCAGGACCATCCGCTCCCTGCTTCTTACCCAGAATCTACTTACCACTTAGTATCTCTATTTCATTTTCCGTTCATTTAGGTTTTTATGTAGATTTTTAGCTCTACTTATATCTTTTCAGTTTTCTCTTCTGATACTTTATTTATTGTTGGTGTTTGGAGAAGGAGAACACGTGGCATAAAATTCGTGCACCATCTTGATGATTTTTAAATCATTTCTTTCATGTGTTTTTTCTCTATTTGCTATTTTTCTCCATTGAGATGGTTATTGTATGATGCATTGGGACTTATATCACCTTTTTCATGGTTATTTAAATATGTTCATTATTTTATTGTTTTTATCTTTTTCCTCCGACTTTTAGAAGGAATTTGGTCCCTTGTTACCTCACAACTGTTTGAGTAATACTCAATTTGTTGTTTCCTGCCCTTTTTGTCCTTGATTTTTTTTTAATATAGCAATTGTTTATTTCTCTCCTGCTGTCTTTACTAATTTTGGATTGCTCCTTACTTGCAATTGTTTGCATAATTTCTAAAAAATAACTATTTTATTTGCATAATTTATATATGCTGAATATATTTTTCTTCAGTGCATAAATGAATTATATTACTTATAATGCACATAACCCTATCAGGTGATTATTATCACTCCATTTTCCAAGTGGAAAAATTGGGACAAGATACAATAGTTTAATAGTATAATAATTTACTGCTGGTCATATGCAGCAGAATGATAATTTAAACTTGTTAAAGCTCAGACTTTGAACCAGTCCTCTACTGGCAATAGGTGAAAAGTTCTCTGGGATTTGTTTGAGAAAACGAAATTAGAAATGTCCAATTGTTCTCTCCTTTCCTGAAGTAACATTTTGCAGAAGACCTTTCCATTAATTTCTCAGCAGATTCCCTTGCCTTTGAACATCAATGCCTTTTCACCTATCTATAACTTCTCTGTCTTTCCTTTCTCTCTCTCAGAAGGTGTATCCACATTTTTGTTATAAACCAATTTGGGGTTTTTTTTGCTCTCAGATATTGTAACCCCTGTTCAAATACTCTAGACCTGAAAGACCAAGGGAGAAGGAAGCTATGAGTTGACTGTGGTGTCGTTACGTTCAGACATCCTGCAACTTGTAGAGAAAAGTGGGGAATAAACACATGTTAATTATGCAATTAAGGTGGCTCCGTGGCGCAATGGATAGAGCATTGGACTTCTAATTATGCAATTAGAATAATTATTATTAAGAACTGTGCAAACAATTGCAACCAAGAACTCCCCTTCTCGGCTCAAGTGTCTCCTTGTACATTAGACATGGCAGCTGGTAGTCTTTACCCAACCCGCTTGCCTGTTTCAGAGCCCCTGTTACCAAGGAAAATTGAATAGGCATTGCTTTGGGTTTTCAGTTAGGTAGCTACTCCAGTGCCTGGAACAATTCCCAGGCCTGATGAGGTTGAGAGGAGTCTCCCAGTCGACCCACAGCCCACACTCAGTCACAATTGTTGCCTCTCTGATTAAGGGGAATTAGTACAATTCCACCACAGAGCCTTTCAGGAAAATTATTACCTTTCATGCAGACAGGACGTGATCAGAATAGTCCTAGCCTTTCATCCAGTTCCATTTTCAGAAACTTCCCAGCATTTCAGGTATGGCTCTAGATTACTATATTTAGTATCCAGCAAATAATATAGTTTCATCCTCTTTTTAAAAAGTTCCACTTTAGTAAGAATCAAGGAAAGTTGTATCTAGAAGAGCTGGACTCATTTACTCAAATTTGTTCCATTGCCCATAGCTCTGTTTTTCAATTTCAGAAAAATATGAGGGTGCGAATGATGAGGTTACCATGTCTGTGTTTGTTTGGGACGGTTCCTGTCGTGTCCCACACCCAGGAGGTGTGCCATCCACCCTTACATTGTGCCCATTCGGTTACTCAGGACTCTAGCAAATTACAGGTTGCTTTTGGGAATAGTGACAAATAAGACTTGAACTTTTGTAATTTTCCAGATGCAGTATTCTCGAGTTTCTATTTCACGGTTGCATGCGTGTGATAAGAATGGATTTCGGGTTTGGGCAGGGTGCTTGCCAAGCCCATTCGTGGAAACGCTGTATGTTCAACGGCAGACGTGATTAGGAGGGTTTATTCCAGGCAGAGACGGTGGTGGTGATGGGGGTGCATCTTAGCAGAAGTACAGGAGGAAGAAGCTGACTAGTCTGTAAACTGGCTTCGTTGGGAAGGCTGCACCCAGATGAGCAATCTACTGGGAGTGGCTGCTGCTCATCTCTCTTCCACGACAATCATCTGTCAGCCACGTGAAAAGGCAGACGGAGCATTTTAAGGGCCATTCTGTTTTCTGAAGTCTGAGCACTTTCAAACTTCAATATTATTCCCCATGCACCCTGAAGTCCAAGAAATGATCACCTGGAAATTCTTGCACAACGTGACGATCCGGAGAAAGTTGGACACTTTGACTTTAACCGTGAAAGCAAAGCACCCTAGGAATTGCGATGTTTGCTTCCTCTGTTGTCTACCAGAGAGTCTCTTGCCTCTTTGCTAAATATCAAAGATATTTATGCTTAAACAAATGTTGTCTCTCTCTCAGTGCGTCCGCTCCTTCTGGCGGAGGAGTCGTCATGCTGAATTGGTGGCATTTTCCATGGCAACAGACTGTGATGTCAGAACTGCGGTGCCAAGCAATTAGATCTGGAAGGAGCCTCAGTTGGAAACATGAAGCTCCAAGGATGATGGGGAGACAGAGCAGTTGTTGTAAAAGCAAGAAAAAAAAACCAAAAAAACAAAAATCTGTATAAAGACTGTCTCGTGTGTTCTCCCCCAGGCCTGTTGCTGCAGGGGGAAAAGGAATACGATTGTCAAGACAAGAATTCAAAGGCGAGGTGTGTCAAAGAGGGGAATGCACACAAGGCCATGTCCAGATGGCTGGCTCTCTGCCACGTTCCGGCCCTGGATGCTTCCCAGGGGTTTCTAAGGCAGGGAAGGGGGAGCTCCAGAGACTTGCTGTCTCTCAGTGAGACAGCTTAAGGACGCAGGACAGAGAGAAGAGTCAAAACTCAGCTGCTGCTCTCAGAAACCACAAGTGTGGAAACCTGGGAAGTATAGCTGCTTTCAAGGAAAGAGCACCTTGAGAACAAGACCTTTGCAAACGCGAAGGCTGAGGATGCTGTAGGGAGAAGGATGCTCCGGGATCCTTAGATGTGCAAGGAAAACCTTCCAAAGAGGGGGCGGCGGATACTCACCCCTGAGGTTGCCAGTTGGAGCAACTGGGGAATATTTTGAAAAGGACTTTTGAAAAAGCAGAGCCTGTTTTTCGGAGTTGCTCTGTCAGATACGCAAGGGCACACAAATCCCTCACCTGTGAAAAAAATCATAGATGAAGTTTTTTAAAATACACATTTCAGTGATACAGTAGGGATAAATTGGGACTGCATATGGCTTCTTATGTAAAGGAAAATTTCTTCTCCATTTAGTAACACATTGTCGGCTGCCTGTGCTCAGCACCTTCTGCTATAAGCTCCTTAAAACAAGCTGCTGCGATTCAAGAACTGGCCCGAGTAGTTAAGAGCAAATGAGCCAGATGAAGAAAATGAACTGGGTGAGACACATGTTGATGGAACCCAGCCTTTTTG
This sequence comes from Perodicticus potto, assembly GCA_963574655.1. NCBI lineage: Eukaryota > Metazoa > Chordata > Mammalia > Primates > Lorisidae > Perodicticus > Perodicticus potto. The sequence continues at coordinate 23,109 of CAUYRH010095076.1, forward strand.
TGTTCAAAGAGAGACAGAGAAATGAGCGAAAAACAACTATTTCCCAACAAACTATGCAGAAGTTTTAGATGCAGTCTTACTCGGGATTATTGTTAATATTTAAGCATGGGTTTTTCATTGTTCTGGGCTTGATGGATTAGCTCTAATGAAATACATTAGATTCCAGAACATTCCTATGAAACACAACAGTACTCAAAGTGCAACCGAATGCAATTTATCTCATGCAAAAATGCAACAGGGAACAGATTCCAAAACATTTCGAGGTCAAACCTTAAAGGACTTTGGAGCTATTTAGCCTCTCGTTCTCATGTTGTAAATTGGGGAGCTGCAGTTTATAGGGAGTGAAGAACTTTCCTCTGGTCACTGCATTACACAGACACAGAGCTCAGGTTTGAATCTGGTGTTTCTGACTCACTATTTCAGCAATTCTGAAGCTTGAGTGTGTGTCCGAAACCTCTGGAGGGCTTTTGTTAAAGTGCAGATCACTGACCAATCAGCCCCCGGCTTCCTCACTCAGACTTCCTGTGTTGGGGCCCGTAAAGTTACTCTCCAAACAAGTTCTCAGATGAAGCTGATGCTATCTGATCTATAGGCTACACTTGGAGAAGCACTGGTTTAGTTCTTTATTTTCTTTACATTGTGTTGTTACAATGTGGTAGCCAGCCCTGGTGGCTCATGCCTGTAATCCTAGAACTTTGGGGAAGTTGAGGTGAGAAGATAGCTTGATGCCAAAAGCTTGAGACCAGCCTTGATTGAGATCTTGTATCTACAAAAATACCACACACACAACACTGAGCGAGGCATTGTGGCACATGCCTATAGTCCTAGCTTCTCAGGCTGAGGCAGGAGGTTTGCTTGAGTTCAGGAGTTCAAGGCTGCAGTGAGCTATAATGCCACTGCACTCTAGCCTAGGCAACAGAGCAAGACCCTGTCTTAAAACAATAAAAAAAATAAAGTGTGGTAGAGCCTATATCACAATCACCTAAGACGGATGGTTATCAGAAACATAGATTATTTGGTGCATCTCAGAATTACTGAATCTGGATCTCTAGAGGGAAGATGCTAGTGCCTCTATTTTACACAATTACTATTGGTAATTTTTTATCTACACTGAAGTTGGAAATCATGGTACCCAATGACATTGCTTCATTTTAAGAAGTCAAAAGACAGCTTCTTGGTGAGAGGATGAAATTCACACAGTTGTGTGACTTCTACTCCACCTTCAGAAAATTCTAATGAAAAACGAATTCAAAATCTGCATTCAAGGTGGGAAAATGAGAAGGGTGTCATCACTACACCAAAAATGTCTGGGAATTTTTGTGAGATATTGTATAAATGAGACCCTATAATGTCAAGCAAGACGTTAAAGAGAATGCTTAGCATGTAGAGAAAGCAATACACTGTTAGGGTAAGGCAAGGGGAAAAAATTTTCTTAGCGGAGCCCCACTAATATCCACTGACATGCAGGAGTTATTACGAGGCAGGGAGGGTAAAATGTGATCATTATGCCCCACTTTCGACAAGTTGTGTTCTACAGAAGGAGTGTGAGATTCTTGGTTTTCCAGATGGATGGAAGCCATTGTGCATGAGGGCATCATGACACAGCTACCGAAACATCAGGTAGATGACGTGACACCATGGAGGCCCAAGCAAATAGCTGAGCACCAGCCCAACTGTTTTGTTCGGTAACACTCATGGAGGAAAAAACTGCTTGGAAATAAGATTCCTCTGCTTGGAGTTCCCCACCCAGGTTTTTCTCATAGTTACACAGGATAAGTGATGACTGAACTAGAAATTACATTAATTATCCTGGTAGTTTTAGATGTTAAGGAAGATTATAATACAAATGGGGGCACTGTGAGCTGATACAAGGAGTGCGGATTCACCCGACAGGGGAAAGCCCAGGTCTATGAACTTCTCTGGCTCTTCCATGGGACCTGAGAATTCTACATCAAGGACGTTGTCATTCACACACGAAACAAATAGATGCGCAAAGGCATGAAGGGGTCATAAATGAAACATGTATGTATCCTTCCCAGAAATACGACATAGTACACTGAACCAAAAATGATGACTGTGACAAAGAAAAAATATTCCAGTAGAAAAATGGGCAAGAAGAATGAATAGGCAGTTCACTAAGACAAACAAACAAAAAACACATGAGAAGATTCTCAGCTTCACTAAAGGAATCTAAATTATAACTAGATGCCAATTTTTAGCCTGTCATTTTTGTGAAAATTTTTAAAAGTAGAACCCCCCCCCCCAAAGATATGAGGAAATAGTTGTTTATACTCTTTTGGAGAAGTGGGCAGAATATAACTTTAAACAGCAACTTGACACTAGGTATCAAGTCATAAAGGCATCTAAACCTTTGGACTGATTATTCCATTTCTAGCAATTAATTCTAAATCTGCAATAATAAAAGAGAGAGAGATTTACATGTAAGGATGTGTGTTTATATTAATGAACAGTTTGGAATAACATAAATATCCAGATATGGTTAAATGGAAACCAGCAGGCAATTTCCTCAGAAACTTAAAAATAGTATTGCTTTTGATCCAGCAATCCCACTATTGAGAACCTATCAAGAGGAAATGAAACTGGCATGCCAAGAAGATGTCTTTTCAGCATTACTCACAGTGGCCAAGATATAGAAGCAACCTAAGTGTTTATCCATGACTGGGTAACACAAAATGTGGCCTAAAAAAGAGAAAGAAATTCTGTCATTTGTGACAACACAAATGTACTTGGAGGGTAATATGTTCAGTGAAACATGACAGGCATAGACAGGCAAATACCACCTGATCTTACATGTGGTATCTAAAAAAGTCCATTTCATAGAAACAGAGAGTAGAATGGTGGTCACCAGAGCCTGGGGGTAGGCAGTAAGAAAGGGAAGCTGTTGGTCAAATGATCCTGAGTTTTAGTTAGACAGGGGGAATCAGTTTTAATGATCTGTTGTACACCATGGGGACCATAATTCGTTATTATGAAGTGCACAAATAAGGGTAAAAACAATGCATAATATGTTTAAAAAATGAGAATTTAAAAACAAGGCAGATTGAGCTAATACTGATTACACTTTCATTCCAAATATGTACAAATAATGAATTAAATATTATGACCCAAATAGTTTTCTACATATACCAAGCTCAAAAAAAGGTGAATGTCAGAAATTAAGAGGTCACCGGGCTCACAAACTGAGAATCCTGCCATGGTCCCTGGGAATATCAGACTTAGATATAGGTTGTAAAGATTGAGGTCTGAGGTTTTAATGCCAACGTGGAGATAGACAATCAATGAAAGCAATGAACTAGACATGATAGGGTTTCAGTAATCTAGGAATAATTGCACCTTGTGGGTCAGGGACTAATAAATCTTTAAATTAGAGAAACAATGATTTTGCTTTACTTAAGATTATAGGCAAAAAAGAAAAAAAATTCCCCAAGAGTAATTGAAACTTTACATACATGGTATATGTAGCTGGGAGTCTGAATTAACAGTTACATCATAGTTCAAAAATTTTAACTTAAGAAATTGCCATAAAAACTGGTTCTGGGCCAATGAACTTCTAGGGTCAGACGCAGAGGCGGCATGTTTTACATTCGTTCTCTTGGGCCATTTCCATAGAAATCATTCCAGAGAACCTAAAACTCTCTCTCTGGCAGAGAAGATCCTGAAAATGAAAATTAATTTTCAAAAACTTTGGATAGAAGGAAAATGTAAAAAAAGACTTAAGTGAGAGCTTTAAAAATGTTCAGGACATCAAGAAAATAAATAAAATCACAACGAAAGATTAGAAGCCTTTGAAAAACAAGGTTTTCAAGTAAGAACATCGGGGTGCTAGGTATTAAATAGAGCCATTTCATTTAGAAAAACTTTCAAAATATAAAGGAGATGCATTTCTAGAGAGAACTGGTGAATCGTAATATTTTTGTATATCTGAAGAAATGGCACGGAATGCAGTCCTGAAAGCTGATGGATAAGACAGAGTGAGAAGTTCCTACACGAATCTTATTGGAGGTCCTCAAAGACATATGAGCTGGGGGATAGGCTGAGAATTTATTGAGTGACATACAACTTGACATTGAATTCTACTAGCTTTCAAGACCTGGGAATAATTCTCTGGGGCTCTGTGCTCTGCTCTCTAAGCTTCTGACTATGGTCTGTATTTCCGTGCCTATAGCTCCAGCCTTTAGACCCAAGCTTCTTTCCTTAGAGTCATCTTTCCTTTGACATGGGACACGGCGGTAGCTGAGTAATTTTATTAACCTGTTTCCAGCCTCTAGACCTCTCACTCCAAGCTGATGGTTTTTCTTCTGGCACAGCATTTGCAAAAACATTGTCGGTCTCCTGTGTGTTTTGTGGGGATTCACGCCTTCTTCCTTCAAGCTCTCTCTTTCCTCTCACATTTTACTATAAGCAGCAAGAAGAAATCAGGTTGCATCTTCAAAACATCACTTGAAAATTTTCTCAGATACAGATCCAGGTTCATTACACACAAGTTCGACTTTCCACCCCAATGGTGGAATGCAACGTGGCCAAGTTATCTTTGCATAGTGGCAATGTCATCACCAGTGAGATTGATCTTTGGTACCGCTGATGGAAGTCATTTGGTCAAGTTCTCTCCCACTTTATGACAAGGATCATCTTTCTTCCATTTCCCAATAATACGTTCCTTATTTTGTTCAGAACCTCCACCACCAGTGTCTTCAGCATCCTTCACTTAAGACAACATAGATTTTCTCTACTGTGTCTCTAATTTCTCTGAGCCCTTCCCTGCGGCACCATTAACATCCACGTTTCTACCAACAGTCCATTTAAGGTAATCTATCGTGCACCACAAAATTCTGCCCAGTTATTCATTGTCCGATTCCAAATCCACTCCCCAGTTTTAAGGCACTGTTACGGCAGCACCCCACTTCCAAGGATCAAAATAAGCATCCATTTCCTGCAGCATCTGTAACATATCAGCACCATCTTGGTAGATTAAAATAACAGAAATTTATTCTTTCACAGTTCCAGTGTCCAGAAGTCCAAAGCCAGTATGATTAGCCTGAAATCCATGTGTTGGGAGGGCCGTGTCCTCTCTGGAGGCTCTAGGAGAGAATCTGTTCCTTCCCTGCTTTTCCTTCTTGCCTTGTGGCTGTATCATTCCAATCTCTGCCTTTGTCTTCATACCACATTCTTACATGTGTGTGTTTAAATTTCCTTCTTCCTCCTCTTTATTAGGATACATTGAGATAATCCGGGATAATGTCCCCTTCGCAAGATCCTTAACCTCATCCCGTCTACAAAGACACTAATTTCAAATAAGGGAACCTTCACAGGTTCCAAGGATGATGACAGGGACACCCTGAGGTGGGGTGAGGGTATTTTCTAGCCCACTGCAATATCCTGACCATGTTTCCTTAAAACTGATACATGGATCCTAAAAGTCATATGAAAGAATAAAGTGTCAGGAGAAGTTAAAATTGTAATAAAGGGGAGACTACCCCCTGTGGATATCAAAACTTGTAAGTTAGCTTTAAGAAAGGAGACAGCATGCATAAGAATAAATAGGCTAATGGATTGGAATAGATAATTCAGAAAATGACCTATGAAGACAGGGAAATTTTGTAAATGACAGAGTTGCCATCACACATCAAAGTGCAAAAGATGGATTATTCAATACGTGATATTTGGACAATTAACTAACCAGATGGTAGGAAGTGAAATTACATCTCTATCCAACGTGACATACAGTAACTTCCATATGGATGAAAGATCTCAGTGTTACTAACAAAACTTTCATCTTTTAGATAAAAATATCTTTATTAACTTGATGCAAGATAGGATTATTTAATTAAGAAATGAAATCTCATACCTTAAGGTAAAAAGATGGGAGAGATGTGTGACTATATGAAAATTATAAACTCAATACCAATGACAAAGTTTAAATATAAGTGATAGATGGAGAGAAGATACTTGCAAATTATCCACCCAGCAGAGGATTAGTGTGTTGACTGGAGAAAGCCAAGGCGTCTAAGAGTATCACAGACGTAGAGTGAGCACCACAGAAAATAAAAGCACAAAATGTCGCTCAGTTACATCCATTATGATGGCAAAAAATACAACTTTGAGGCTCAGCGCCTGTAGCTCAAGAGGCTAGGGCGCCAGCCACATATACCAGAGCTGGTGGGTTCGAATCCAGCCTGGGCCTGCCAAACAACAATGTCAACTACAACCAATGATAATACAAAAAAATGCGACTTCAATAGTATCATGTATAGGTGAAAGTGTTAGCAAACGAGAACTCTTACAAGCTGCTATAAATGGCTCTAACGATGTTAGTGAGTTCTTTACCATTGTGAGGTAACACTGAAGATGTACATGTTCTATAACTTAGAAGTTTTATTTCTAGGTTTATATGTCCTTGAGCAGGGCTGTTCAAAAGAATTTTTTTCGATATAACTGTGTTGTATTTGTATTGTCCAATACGTGGTGAGTCTGCACTCAGAAAATGACTAATGTGGCTGCCGAGTGCCTGAAATGTAGTTAGTGTGCCTGAGAAATGGATGTTTCATTTAAAAATTTTTTTTCATATAATTTAAGTTTTTAAATAACACATATGGTTAAAAGCTGTTGTGTTATACGACACGGAAAAATGCTCACAGATTATAAAGACATGTCTAGAAAGATATTCTATGTTGTATTTTTCCAAAGAGCTAAAAAGTGGCAATGTTATAAATGTTCATAAGTAAGGAAATAGATACATAAATTTGGGCACTCAGGGCTGATTAAAGTAAATAAGCTAGAACTGTACTTGTTACACCGGCTGGGGTCCAACCCAAGGAGCTGTAACAATGAGAATCTGAAATCGTATGACTTAAATGATATGAAATTCACCCACCTGCCTCCCATGACAGTCTAACGGTCCAGTTTCGTGGAGGGAGATCTGCCCTCTGGGAACTCAGGCTTTTTGTCTTCGGTTCTTCCACACCCAAGGGCATGGTCCTCACCTCCATGATCAGTTGTCTGGGTAAGACAGGCAAGACCATATACCAGACTGCAGGGAAGCAGAAGAGAAGTTGTGTAGCTATTTGCTCTTAAAGAAGGGAGCAGGGAGCTTCACACATCATTTCTGCCAGGATTCTAAAACCCTTCTCACTCCGGAGCTGGGAAATGGAATCTGTCACAGTTATGACCTTGGAAAGAAAAGCAGAATGTACTTGGAGATACAATCAGCAGTGCGCCCTGGTCTCTCCCTTAGGTCATCGCCTCTGATACCTCTGTGCTGCTGAAAAGTCCAACCCTATCTCAGCAAAATAACAATATGCTACTTAAAAAAAAAATCAAATATCTATACACACTTTTCTTAGTACCTATAGAATGTTTCCTTTGCAAGATGGACAATACAAAGTCCCAACCGCTTATGGAAAACAATTCAAAATGCAGAATTTCTGGGTGAGATGTGGTTGTCTCCATAAGGTCTGGATATGGCTCCTTGTTGTCTAGCAAATGGAGAAGACAAATTGTAACAAGGCCATCCTCCTATGCCATAATATAGATATACTCAGAATGTATTGTAATAGTGAGGGGGGAAATTGCAATAAGTCCCCTGCCCACCTCCCACTGCCAAAGTCAGTGACTCATAGAACTTATCACATGTTGGTAATTTCAGACTCCTTGCCCTGGCAGAGAAGTAAGTTTCTTGGCTTTGCCCATTGGCCTACATCTGGTTCTACCTCTTACAGAGCAACTTTTTTGTTCATTTTTCTCTGTGGTCCCTGGCTTGCCCTCTCAGAATTTCTTTGTTTTTTTTTTTCTTTTTTTTTCTTTTTTTATTGAATCATAGTTGTGTACATTAATTCACTCATGGGGTACAGTGTGCGGGCTTCACATACAATCTGAGATGTTTTCATCTGCCTGATTGACATAACATTCATTTGTTGATAATCACGAAGAAATTCAGGCCACATCTGAAATGAGTGTTGGAGATTAAGTCATTCTTGGGGACTTCAAGGGTGAAATAATCATGGAATCTCACAAGTCAGCCTTTTAGCTTTTCTGCTAGTGGAATTTTCTCAAAAATTTTGGAGGTTTCTAATCTATTCACTTCTTGTCGCAGTAACCATGCAACAAAATTCTTTACGGCCACTTTTGTTAAACCTCACCTCCTTTGTTTCCTGCCTTGAGTGTTTTAACGGTACCAAAGAGGAAGCATCAGCCTCTGCCCAGAATAAAGGCTCCCAGGAAGTGCCTTGTCTGCAGAAGATTTAAAGAGGGACTTCTGTTTGTTTTCCCCACACCCTACCAATTCTAAACAACTTCAGTGATAAACTAGAACCCCTCAGCCAGGGCAGAAACCTTCCCCAGCCCCCCATTATATTAGGGACACTTGCTTTGCTATTCTTTTCTCCCCCAGTATAATGGTTGCTAACTTAAGATAATCTAAGATGATAAGCTTTCTTGGGAAGGCAACATTTTTAATTTTATGATTGCCCCAGTCCCTGTTTGACTAAAAATTCTTAGTTGGCATTAGAAAAAAAAGTGAATTTTTGCCTGAACTCATTTCTTTTTTTGGTAATACTTTCCTAAAATCAGCAAAAGAACAGCCAGTGAATCCTAATAATCTGGTGTCTGCACAGTGACAGGCTTGAGAAGCATTTGACCTGGATTCCAATGTATCAAAGACAATAGTCGTACCAAATGTCTTAACCGTGGCACACCAGGGCCACCTGTTTTTCAGTATACAATGTTGATTTTCTTGCTGTCAACCACCTGACCAAGCAATCAATACAACATATGTTGGATAGTTTATGATGGCAGGGTTCTACTTCTCATACCAATATTTAAAAATATAAAAGCTTAGATAATGTGCATGCACATCAATTTTAAGATAATGGTAGCCTCAGAGAAGGGAAGAAAACACCTATCAATTCAACTGTATTTCCAACATTTTATTTTTAAAAATTATATTTGAAACAAACATCACAAAAATGTGAAGCTTTTGAAAATCTGGGTCAGTGTAGGCTATCTACTATATTATGTAATTTCTGAATACTTGCAGTATTTCGTATTTCAAAAAACTTTAAAGAATAAAGCATGTATAATATGTATGTATTTGTGTATATGTGTATATATGTATATGTATGTACACAGAAATATGAGTAGGCACAAAATATTTCTGAAAGGGTATACAAGGACTGGGGGGAAAGGTGCTATGTAATGTTACTGGAGTACTATGAGGTAAGGGGGACTGGGCTGTTAAAATTTTGTGCTATTATAATGTGATTTTTGGTCTTCTGGGTATATACCAAGTAAAGGAATAATAGGATCAAATGGCAGGTCTATTTTTAGATCTCTGAGTATTCTCCAAACGTCTTTCCAAAAGAAACTTATTAGTTTGCATTCCCACCAGCAGTGTAGAAGTGTTCCCTTTTCTCCACATCCACGTGGGTGGAGAGAGGGTAAATGGTGGGATTACACTTATGGTGCATCTTAGAAGGGTACAGGTGAAACCTACTCAATGCAGAATATAAATGTTTTCATACAATAAATGAGAAAATCCCATGAAGGTTATGTCGAACAGCTGGATGAAAATATTTCAGATTGTATATGAAGCCAGCACGTTGTACCCCATGATTTCACTAATGTACACAGCTATGATTTAATTTAAAAAAAAATTTGTACTATTTGTATGAATTTCCTAATTTAAAGAAATTTTTAAAAATCTAAATAAATAAATAAAAACAAGGCATTCATTATAGGGTTATCTTACATCATTCGAGGGGGATATGGATTGCTTTGTGTATAGTATTTAGTGCTCCTGTGGAGGTCTAGGGGGTCCTGGTTCCCGGAAGTCAGTTGACCTGGTCCAATTACTTGGCTGAGCTGGGAATGTCAACCGAGGTAAGGCAGTAACCAAAAGCAAAAGTGAGTGGAAACTGGAAATAAAACTGGAGTGGCACAGGCAGTGTGGATAGAAAGCAGAAGTTTCAGGGTAATAAAGAAAGATTTTATTTAGGAGAATCAAAGGGAAAGTTTAGAGCACTTCCAAAGAGCTGGAAGTGAGATCCTCTCAAGAAGGGAAAAAGGTTACAGAGATAAGTGGAGTGGCAAAGGGCTGCAGGGGCATAAATACTCCATTTGAAACTGGCTGCAAGTCCTTCATTGGCCTCCCTGTGCCTCCAGGCGGTGTTGTCCTTTCCTATTGGTCATTGACTCTCTCTTTCTATTGGTCATTGGTTACCTAGGTTACTTCACGCCCACATTCTTATGGGGAGGTTTCCCTCCCGCCCTCCTGAAGTTGGTTTCTTAGTGTCCCCTCTTCAGTCCATTTGGAAATCTGAAGCCTGTTTCTTAGTGGCCCTCCTCACTCCTGTTTGGAGTTCTATCCATTTGGAAATCTGTGTAACCGGATTTTTGATATTTAGCCTTCTTACGCCACCCCATCTACCACCTTTCTTAAGAAATTCTCAATGCTGGTGGAATTCGATAGCCTGAATATCTGATGACTATGCCCTTGTTTTCAAACAGACAAAAACAACCCCAAAGCACTGCTAAGAGGTAATGCACTACAAACTCCTGTTTTTTAACCAGTTTCTTTCCAGGTCAGTAATAAATGTTACCCACTGCCTTCATTATATCCACCCACCTTTGGCAATTCAAATATACTAATTTATTAAAAAGCGATAAAACGTTTGGTTTCTTGAAAGTTTTTCAACCTTGGGGTAACCTTGACCCTCGAATCTTCTTCTGTTCACACACCGCTTAAAGGTGTAGTTCTAGAGTTTCAGTTTTAGGAGTAGGACCAATAGAACTTACTTCAGTGCATGGAAGAATAGCCGATGTCAGCTACTTCCAGTGATATACAAGTAAAAGGGTCCAACCTCTGACACAGTTCAGATGCTACCATCAGTTTCTAGTTTTCTTCACATCATTCTCTTGTCTTATTTATGAACTTGACCCTGCCCTTGCAAGGAAATCATATAATAGTTTGTAGTTCCTTCATGTGACTTGCTAAACTTCTTTCCTACTCGGAAGCATTCTCTTTCCTTCAGTTAGTATACACTTTCTCCTTTGTAATTGTTCTTCAACTCTTTGTTTTGTACATATTAAATGCGTTTGGTAAGATTGTCAGGCCTGGTGCAGTGGGTCACACCTGTAATCCTAGCCAAGGCAGGAGACTTGCCTGAGGTCAGGAGTTTGAGACCTGAGCAAGAGTGAGACCAAAAATTAGCTGGACATTGTGGCAGGTACCAGCTACTCAAGAGGCTGAGGCAGGAGGATAGATTGAGCCCAGGAGTTTGAGGTTGCTGTGAGTTAGGTTGATACCATGGCACTCTAGCCCAAGTGATAGAGTGATAGAGACTCTGTCTCAAAAAAAATAAAATACCCACCTTGAATCAATTTTTATGAGTGGATAAAAGTGCAGGTCCAGTTTCAGTCTTTTACATGTAAATTCTGTAAAAAAAAAGTCATAAGCCGTCTTTTCTTCTCAGTTATTCCAAAGAAATTTAAAACAAAACACTAAGTGGCTACTTTGTAGCAAGCTCTGGCCCAGGATACAAAAGTAAATATGACATTCTGGGCCCCTAAGATATATTCTTAATATTTTTCTGTGATATCCTCTAGGAAGTGTTCAACAAACTCTTCCATTTATTTATTTATTTATTGAGAAAGTCTCAAGCTGTCTCCCTGGGTAGAGTGCTGTGGCGTCATAGCTCACAACAACCTCAAACTCCTGGGCTTAGGCGATCTTCTTGCCTCAGTTTTTTTTTCTATTTTTAGTAGAGACGGGGTGTGTTTTTTTTTTTTTTTTTTTTTTGCTCAGGCTGGTCTTAAACCTGTGAGCTCAAACTATCCACACGCCTTAGCCTCCCAGATTGCTAGGATTGCAGGTGTGATCCACCCTGCCTGGCCCAAAAAACTCTTCTTACTGGAGACATAGAGAAACCAAAGTTTTGTTCACCTGCCCAGTAAAAGGCAGAAGTCGGCCAAGAAGTATAATCCTATTAACTCCTTTTAATCCAAGTGTATAAATGTTTGAGGAAAAAACACTTTAATTGGAAATCCTAGACTTTCCTCTTCTAGATCCTAGGTCAGTTTCCTCAGAATCATTGCTTGATTATATCACGATTAGAATTTTAATCTCCAACATTGTGCTTATCTATTGTCTTCACAATATAAACTGTGAACAGCGTTCTCTAACGGAAAAATTATTTTATATAAACAGAAATGTTTTCATAGATTATCACATGCTTAATAGGAAAAAAGGTGCTATTAATAATGTTTCTTTGATTGGAACATTGAATATATGTCTGTCTCCTTCAGATCTGTAAATGACTGCCAACTATGACCAGTCTTTAAATGTAATAGATAGCCTGTGAGATTTCAAGCAGACAGACTTCTAGATATGCCATGCGACTCAAACTAGTCCTTTTAAGCAAAATAATTCAAAACCCTGGGAAGGGGAAAATACATAGAGCAAGAGGTTGTCATCTTATTTCCAAATCTGTGAAAATGTGTAATGTAGACAAAAGATGGAAATATCCTCATCCCTTAAAAAAGCTTATTTCTTAAGCCAGAGGGAAAAACTATTTTTCAAAGATACATACTGGAAGAAAAGGACAAATATCTTCTGAAGTTGGTCAATTTTTTTTTTTTTAATTTTAATCGAGTCAGAGATTCAAATTAGCCTATGTTGGGTATACAGTGGTGCTCACTAGAGAAACACAGAGGTTTGGGCAAAGGGGTTTGCACTTGGAATACGGGAAAGAGTTTTACGGATAAAATTTTTATGCAGGTCCAGCCTGAAGATCAGAATGAAACTCAGTCTGATAGAGAAGAAATATCCATGGAGTGTCCTTCTCTTAGAGAGAGTTTTTGTTTGTTTTCTTTTTTCAAGTTTCTACATATAGCATCGAAGAGTGTTCATTCTTTAGGTCAAAATTCCACATATTTATTTGGAAATCATGTATGTGAATTGTTACCATTATAATAGGCATTTACAGTCATGGTGTGAGTGGGTAGGAATAGATACTACAGACCCGCATTGAAAATGAGGGAGTGTTCTCCGCTCCCCATTTCAGTAAGCAGAGTCTGGAATTTGTCGTTGTTTCAGGTTTAGGCAACTTTCCAGCTTCCTGCCTTTCTGGTTTGAGCAAGAATATATTCTTCTGTTTTTTCTTTATTCCTTCAATAAAGGCCTTTGTTAGTGACCTATATGGTCTTAAAATTCTCTTTGCTTATTTGCTAAGTAGAATCTAGTGAGTCTGGATATTTTGTACCCTTAAGTCTTGGCTTTGGGAAGGAAGACATGAGTGAAGATGTCTTATAAAGCAGTGTCACAAGATGTGAAGAAATCACAAGGACAAGACCTAGTATCTTTCTGGTGACAAATAGGGTGGTGACAGGTGATTCGGCCCATCTCTCTTGGAGTGATCCTTCCAGCCCCTGTCAAATGTTGGGGGTGGTTATGATGTTTCCTCAGCAAGTGGCTAAAAGTAGAAAAAAGGTCTGAGTAATGTGCTGCTACAAGAAGGGGTATTTGTGGTCTATGTAAGCCTTGTAAAAACCTACTGCATTGACAACCTCCCATGAGGTTCTTTAGCTATTCAAAGAAAATAAAGAAAAACCTCCTGAGTTATTTCCAGGCTCATTGGTCTTTCTTTAAGATTACTCAGAGATCAGGGAGTGCCTAGACAATGAAAAGTGGGTTCTGATGACTCAGTCTGCCCCCCATCAAAGTTGTGAGCGCTGGAAGAAACAATGTGTATTTTTAGATAGTACCCAACACATAATAGGTATGCAATTAATGTTTGTTTTTTAAAAGCTGCTGAGCCATAACACAAAGTTGGTATTTTTTCTCTTCCTTTTAAGGGATATAGATCTGCAGTTAAAATTTGAAAGGATGGACAACTTGACCCTGAAAAGGCTTGGCTGTAATTTGAAATCCTGTTGGCTGTCTAAAAGGTGAGATAAAGTGAGAGGAAAAGGTGAGTAGATTAAAATGCATTTGGAGGCTGAAAAACATGCTTAGATGCAGTTTTGTCCATATAATCACACTTATGTTTGTAGTCATAGTTTATATGAGAAGGTAGCTTGGTGGAGAGGCATTTGTTAGTATAAGTGTGAGCTATGAACTTAAGTAGGATTGAAGAGCAGGGTAATCTAAGGCAATTATTGAATTTCAAGTGCAAGGCCTCATGTAAGCAGGTGTCGATAATAGAGAAAATAGCAAAACAATAGAGAAAAATCAAAGAGACTAAAAGATGGTCAATAACATTGGTAGAACTGATATTAGGAGTTTGTGGGAGTAATTCAAGAGAAACCAATGACCTTTGTGTCCAAAATGCCCTTCCCAATTACCCAAACTGATATATTACCCATTAATTAAGACATAGGGCAGCGCCTGTGGCTCAAAGGAGTAAGGCCCCAGCCCCATATACTGGAGGCGGTGGGTTCAAACCCGACCCTGGCCAAAAACTGCCACAAAAAAAAAAAAAAAAAAAAAAAAAAAAAAAAAAGACACGGGTCATAGCTTACTGTAAACTTGAACTCATGGGCTCAAGTGATCCTCGCACTTTGGCTTCCCAGGTAGTTAAGACTATAGGTACACCACCATGCCTAGTTACTTTTCTTATAACATATTTTTTTAGAGAAAGGATCTTGCTATGTTGTCCAGGTTGGTCTAGAACTCCTGGTCTTCAGCAATCCTCCTGCCTTGGTTTCCATTAATGCTGGCATTACAGGTGTGAGCCACCATGCCCAAGCCAGTATGACTCATTCTATGGATACCTGTCAGCCTCTTTCCCCAGCCACCTCTGTCATTGCCCAAAGGGCTGGTGAGCAAAGTGGCCATGGTGGCAGGGGTAGAGGTGATGCATGAGACCAGCGACATGGACTTCTGCTCATCAAAACTGACCTGATGATGTTCACTGCTGAATGCCCAGTCTACCAACAGCAGAGACAAGTATCGAGTCCCAATATGGTTCCATTTCCCAGGGTGATCTTCCATTTCTTTGGGGGGCAGATTGACGACATGAGACCACTTCCGTCATGAGAGGTGCAGCATTTTGTCCTTGCTGAAATAAACCTTCTGGGTGTGGATTTGTCTTCCCTGTGTGCGATGCCTTATCCACCATTGTGTTATCAGACAGAGAACTTCTGACCAAGGAACTCACCTCACATCAAAAGAAGTGTGGCAATGGATTCATGATCATGGAATTCAATGGTCATGTTTTCCACCATCCCGAAGTAGCTGGTTTGATAGAAAAGAGGAACTTTTCAAAGAGTCAATCTCAGAACCAGCTACGGGGCAATAAAGGCTGGGGCAAGGTTCTCCAGATGGTGCTCTGAAACACCCTCCTAAATATGGTGCAATTTCCCTGATAGCCAGGATCCATGGGGGATCCACGGGTCCAGAAATCAAGGGGTGGAGATGGCAGTAGGATCACACTCTATTATTCCTTGTGATCCACTAGCAATATTTTTACTACCTCTTCCTACAACTTTATGCTCTGCCGACCTAGAGGCGTTAGATCCGCAGCAAGTAATACTTCCAGGAGGGGACAAAGCAATGATTCCATTGAGCTGGAAGGTAAGATTGCAGCTTGGCCACTTTGGACTCCTCACGCCTCCTAATCAGCTGACAAACAGGAGAGTTACTACACTGAGTGGATATGGTTATTCTCCGGCCTGCTAAAAGAAATTGGACTGTTTCTCCAAAATGGAGTTAAGGAAGAATATCCTCCAAATACAGGAGAACCCTTAAGGAATCCCTTAGTATGACCGTGCCCTATGATTAAAGTCAAAGGAAAACTACAACCCAATACAGGCAGGGTTACTAATGGTCCAGCCCTTCAGGAACTAAGTTTTGGGTTGCTCTAAAGAGCTATGATAAACTGAGGTGCTCGCTGAAGGCAAAGGGAATATAGAAAGCATAATAGAAAAATGTAATTATAAATACCAGCTACAACTGCATAACTCATTAGAGAAATGAGAACTAAAATTGTAGTTCTTTCCTATTTTCTTAGGTTTGTGTGTACACACACATATATCAAGCTAATATGTTTGTTTTCTTTCCTCTCTCAGAGGGAAGGTCATGGGTGACTCTGCAGGAGTATTAGCAGCCCAGTGATAGACATGAAAGGGACATTTTGGTGAAGATACACAGAGAACAGGCAGAGAGGAATAGAAAACTGGGCTTTAAGGAACTGGCAATGAACCTGAGGAAAATAGGAACAGGTTGGAAAGTTCAAAATGGTCCTGCTCCTCGTGCCCCCAAACCAAGATAGGTTTGAGTTTATTTTAATGTAGAAAAGAGATAAGATAGCAATGTTACCAAAAAAGGAGGGTGGGGGGCACAACAGAAAAAGCAAAGAAGATGGAATTTACTTTGGAAAGAATGTAAAACACCTCTTCCCTAAAAAGAAACACAAGAGCATAGATCCAGAGAAAAAACTGAGTGTCTATGAATAAGGAGTAATGTCATAGTGATATGGGGGACTTGAAAAAGAATGATGTGAAGTACCACTTGTTCCGTGTACACAGAGTTTAAAAATAACCCAATATAAGGGGCGAGAGTCATAATAAAAGCCTGGTTGTTTTCAATGGCATGGCCTTTTGGATGAAAGGCATTTTAGAAGACCCCATAATTGTTCATAAACATTTACTGATACGGCATCACTTTACTACTTGCTAATTAATTCACTAAGATTGATGAAGATTAAATTGGGAGAGTGAGATACTGGAAAATTTTATTTCTGATCCTACGCACTCACACTCAACATAAGCCAAAGCCCTGGTTGTCAATGGTTACACCACTGTGATTCGGAAGAAAGCTGTTCCACATTAGTAAATTAGATTAAAAACACATTGTTACTTTCAACATTAGCAAAAGCCACATGGTAGGTTGCAACACAGCAGGAGATGAGTGAGCATAACATCTTTCCCAACTAGGCAAGGTGGTAGGGAAGGCCAGTACTTACTCATTTACGCCTCAGGGCTGCAAGGGTTGTCCTGGCTTAGGAAGTGGAATTAACTCTAAGGGAGAGGAATGTTCATTAGATAGACTAGAAAATGAGACACCGATGAAGTGGCGATACAGATGCATGAGAGAAGCATGACGGAAACCTGGAAAATGTAATAATATGCTGAGAGAAAGAAACGCAACTTAGGAAGCAGGAAACCGGTGCCTACTGTGATTAGCTTGCTGACAGAGGCAAAAGGAAGAACTGGAATGCTCGCCAATCATATAGGTTAAGGTGGAGAAATTTTTTCCCATGTGCACTTTTGTCTTTTTCAATATAGGAATTAAGCTGACATTTGAATACAGCTTTCCAGAATAAATCTGGACATGCACCTGACTTTGTTATCCCACCTGCAAGGTCAGTGAACTCGTATTTCAACGGCTCGCATTTTCCTTTTGCTTCTGTTTATTTCAGGCTAAATCATTACAGAAGTGACTCTTGCTGTACTTCTGATCCCTTATTACGGCCCATCCAGAGGAAATGTGCTTTAGGACACTTTTAGACAAAATAGCCTGATTCCATACTGCTTTAAGCCAAATGACATGTGTGAAACAGGTAGTCTTTGGTTATAATGTCATCATGGTCACTCATATCTAACCTTCCAAGCACAGGTTTCAAAGAATTTAGATCGTGAGAGACAGTTTTTTAAATGAGAAACTAAAGCAGCATCCCAGAATTCAGCAGAGTTCTCCCTAATAGGACATTATTATCAGCAGACTCTGGGGGCTGGGGACAAGTATGGGTCTCTGGAGAAGCTGAAAAATCTATCACAGGAGCCCACGCCAAATTAATACTGAGTTTCTGTTGAAATCAGCTGTGCCAAAGGGCTCAGGGTTTGAACAGTGACTAACCAAGTAGAAAATGGAGATTTCATGTCAACTCATGTCAGGTGCAATGTCAGGAAAGAGACCAGAGCGGCTCCTTTAGGAAGGTGGGTGCATTGTGGACCAAAGAGACCCCTCAGGGGGGAGGAAATGCAGATGTGTAAAGAGAGGAAGGTAGAATGATCCATGTGGTAGTTGATTAGAGTTGGAGACATCAATATGAAGTTATTTATATGTTATATTAACTAAGTTAGCTTAATACAGATAGACATTATTACATCTAGGACTATTAATACATATTTATATCAATACAGGTTAAAATACACACATTACTTTCTTGCTCTGTCAGCTGAGGGCTCAGTTGTAGTGAGCACACCTCGCATTCAGATCTTGTTTCCTTCTTCACAAATAGAAGCCATGGCTCCCAGGAGAAAGAACTGGATCTAGGTTTGGGGTAGGAAATGTACAAGATGAGCCTGGAGCATCACGGAAGGCCAGGAAGTAAGGAAGCACGAAAAAATCCAAAAACACAGTAGCAGGCGCCTGTCACAGGGACCCCGTCGCAGCCAACTCAAAAAGCTGGAACAATTAGAGCAAAAAGAAAAAGAATCAAATAAAAAGTAAACAAGTGTTGGATTATAACCCAAACTTCAAAATAGCCAGGCCCATACCGATATAAATAAATTAGATAAATACATAAATGGGGGTGGGTAGGCACACCTTCCATGAAAAATAATTTATGTAGATACATGGCTCTCAAAGAGAGGCAGCATGACCGTAGGCCGGGTACCATGACCTTTCCCGGAAGATTATATTGGTAGCACGTGGGAGTAACTTTAGGCTGGGGAACTTCACTAATGCTACCACGGTAACCATGGTAAGGTGATCAGTCACTTGGGACATACATGAGGCTGGTGCAACAGCCTGTGCATGAACAGTTTATTCGTGTTAACTTGTGGTTTCTTTCCAATGTAACTGTTTCATAAGTTGTTTTCTTCAGTTTTCCATTCTTGAATAATGATTCACGGCTAGGATATCCATGGCTCCAGCTTCCTACACACTTGGCTCAAAATGCGGATTCATTATTAAACTGGTAATGACAGTTGATCATTAAAATAAAGAGATTAAAAGTTTGGTTGGTAGAGAGGATAGAGCAATCAATTCACCTTGTTAATCAGCAAATCCAAGCTTAGAAAGACTTCCTCATCTGGGGGTGAATAGGAAAAATCATTATACTGGCTGAGCACCTGTTGATCAGTGGTTAGGGCACCGGCCACATGCTCTGGGGCTAGAGGTTTGAACCCGGCCCAGGCCTACTAAACAAAAGAAAAAAAGGAAAAATCATTATAGATGTTATGAACATATTCTGCAACATAAAAAACTCCAAAGATGATTCATAGGGTGATTATAGATTCAGAAATGATTAACCACAAGCACACAATTGATTTTTTAAAAGTAAATCTGTGTGTTCTCAATAAAATGTAAGGAAACCATTTTATGATACGATTTTTCAAAGCTACACTGATAATGTTTCAGAATAAAACATGAAGTTTGCTCCAAAGCTGAAATATAAAGGGAAAAATAAAGAGGTAAGAAAAAAATAGGGGCGAGTAGAAGAGCTAGAGAGCATAGAAATTACAAAGAATTAAACATCTATCAGTGATACAGAGAGTATATTGAAAAGCTCCTCGGATGTAGGAGAAACTGAGAAACCAATTAACATGAAAGTTAATTTCATAAGAGCTGGAAGAAAAATAATAGAGGTAAAATGTAAAGAAAATTGGTAACTCTGAAGAAGATTAGATGGAGATAACTTTAATTACTGAATCTTAGAAAAAGAAAACAAAATCCACAGTCTTTTTATGAGGCTAAGATAATATTAAAATGAAGCATGACAAAGAATACATTAAAAAAATTTATATATCACTTGCACTCACAAATACTGATGTAAAAGTCTTAGATAAAATATTAGCACAAATAAGCTATAGCATACTAAAAAAATATTAAAGTTCAGGACCGTAAGAATGGCTCAGTATGGAAAAATACATTGTACAATTTACCATAGTACTGGAAGTAAGGAGAGAAATGTAAATATGATGATCACCATCGATTTTAAAGGACATTTGACAAAACTCAAGATGATTTTTATATAAGAGGAGAAAAAATTCCCATAAAGTGAAAGTAAACTCAAATTCATAGGCTCTGAGGTTTTATGCTGTTTCTTAGTAACGTCCTAGAGGAAAAATCCATTCCAGTTCTTTAAAATGTGTTATTTTTCATCCTCCTTTGAAACTATTACAGGATTTAATTTTTTAATTTTAAAAAATTAAAAATTTAAACATTTAAAAAGATTGTTCATATTTTAGGAATCAAAATAATAAGTTGAAGAGAGTAGACCACGATAAAAAGTTATGCTAGAAATCTGGGAACAAAGCTCTGAAATGAAAATAGACCGATATAAATGAATGATTTATATTGAGTTAGCTTAAAATTGCATGTGTCTTAACTGTCCACAAAGGATTCATTTTATCGTAAGGACATTTGCACTAGATTATTTTTCGCAGCTCAATTTATAATCACCAAGATGCAGAAAGAACCTAAACGCCCATGAACTCAGGATTGGATTAATAAACTATGTATATGTACACCATGGACTAGTATTCAGCTGTAAAAAAGATGGTGACTTCACATCTTTTGTACCATCCCGGATGGAGTTGAAACACATTCTTCTTAGTAAAGTATCTTAAGAATGGAAAAGCAAATATCCAATGTACTCGATACTAATAGGAAGTCAGTGAACGATCTAATGCATGCCCACACGGGGGAAAAAGTCATTTCAATTCAAGTTCAAGGGGGAGGGGTAATGGGGAGGGAAGGAAGGGGGGGGATGTTCACACTGAATGGGCATGATGTGGGGGTTTGGGGCACACATTTTGAGTGTGGGACATAAGTACAAGAGGGGATTTACCTAACAAAATCAAATATTTTGATCTGGTTGTTTGTACCCTCACATTAGCCTAAAATTTAAAAAAAAAAAAAATGCCTGATAAAAGGAACAAGACTTGAGAAGACCTTCAGCTTTCACTTCAGGTTGATCCACAGGCTCAGAGTGTTACTGGACAAAGAGGGTCTGCCGCCTGTTGTTGTCAGCCAATATGCAGAGACAGGATAGGATCCACCCAACTTTGTCAGAAAGCCAGCAGTTCTGGAGAACAGTGACAGGAGGCTCTCCAAGACTGTTCTGTTCTTCCATTTCCAAAATCACAATTTTATACACGAAGGTTCAAAGCAAAAACCATATGAACTCTTATTTTAAATAATAATCTGTACAACTCAGTGACCTATGACAACATTTCCAATTCAAAAGTTAATTTCTTAATCCTCCTAAACTACTCAAGATGGGCATCTTTAGGGTGGGAGGTAAATTTACCAACAGTATGAAAGGAGACAGGAGGTGAAAGTCAAGTAGGACTTAAACTGACCAGACCAGCTGTGTCCTGTTGGTCCTAGCCTGACCAACTCCATCTTATATTCATGACATAAGCTCTCAAGAGAAACATAGCCCAGTAGTGAAGGAATGGCCCAACATACAGCCAGTCTGCGAAGATTGGAAGAGTATTCGGTCTTTTTTTTTTTTGCAGTTTTTGGCCGGGACTGGGTTTGAACCCACCAACTCCGGCATATGGGGCCGCTGCCCTACTCCTTTGAGCCACAGGCACTGCCGTGAGTATGCTGTCTTTTTAAAAATTGTTTTCTCTTTGTTCTTTGTTTCTTCCTAGCATTCAAGAAAGTCTCTATCAAAATATTTAACATGAGCTAAAGAAAAGATTTAAGGGGAAAGAATAGTTGTTGCAAAAATTATTTGAAAGAAGTTCAAACAAGATTACTACAGCCCTCCACAGTTCAACAAAACAACCCCCCCCCCCAAAAAAACCCAAAACAAAAACAAAAAAATCCAGCATATCCTAGGGAAGGGGGAGAATTTCTGGAGTTGCAAAATTATAATAGTCAAATGCCCAATTTTCAAAAAAAAAAAATGACAAGACATGAAAAGGGAAAATATCACTCATTCAAAAGAACAAAATGTTGATTCTATTTCTGGAATTTCAACAGAAGCAAGATTCTGAGTTAATTATTTGTCTAGGCAAGTCAACAAATTGATTCCTAGAAAAAATATAATTTGGAGCTTATGTGCTCACACACGCTTTACATATGTAGACAAGTGACATTCTTTGCATGTAACCGACTTGTGAAAATTAGGCTGTAGTTTACCTTGCTATTATTTTTATTTTAACTCTGGAACATCTCACAAACTTTTCCTGCTAAATTTGAATCTAAATTCTTTTAGCTCTTTAAAGTATAGTGGAAGGCTTTACCACAGAGACATGATTTGGCAGCCTAACGCTCCATTTCAGTCATGTCTGAAGAAGATTTTAATGGGGACTAATCTCTTGGTAAATTTGACATTCTGAAATAGAAATTAACATTTCTCCTGAGTCTCAAGTGCTATAATGTCAGGTCTAGCATTCAGTTGTTTTTGTGGTTAAGCCATTGGTTTCTTTATGGAGTCCTGCAGGGATAGATTACTAATAACTGAATCAAGGGGGAGAATGGTAGCTGCAATGGATTGAGAGAAACATCTTTTCTTTAGTGCTGTTGCATTTTTGCTGTTTCTTCCCTGTTATTTTCCTGCAGAATTTCTGCATAATACACTTCTACTCATATTAGTACTGTCCTCAAAGCCTTTGAGTATTTATACTAGAAATAAACTTTTACATCTTACTTGTAAATCAAACTTTTACTATTTTTAAAAATAACGCTTTTCAAGACTAATCAACTGTCATGGCATCCTAGACCAGGAGTAGGAGACCAAAAGATATTTGTTGGGTGAGTTAAGTAATATTTAGAAAAAGATTTTTTTTTATTGCAATTTTTTTTTTAATTGATGGGGATTCATTGAGGGTACAAGAAACCATGTTACACTGGTTGCATTTGTTGAGTAAAATCCCTCTTACAATCGTGTTTTGCCCCCAAAAGGTGTGGCACACACCAAGGCCCCAAGACCCCACCCCCCTCGCTCCTTCCCTCTCTCTGCTCTTCCTTTCCCCACCCCTCCCTCCTTCTTTCTCTCTCTGCTCTCCCCTTCCCTCACCCCCACTGTGTCAATAATTGTCATTAATTGTCCTCATATCAAACTTGAGTACATGGGATTTATGCTTCTCCATTCTTGAGATGCTTTACTAAGAATAATGGGAAAACAATATTTAAAAAATGTTTTTCTTACAACAAATACATGCAGTGATTTCTCTCTACATATACTTCTTTGAGTGGTTCCATTGCTTCACCTTGTGGCGACCTTAATGTTTTGTATATCTACAGTGTCTTTTTCATCAGATTAAGGCACTTCATGAGTATCTCCAAATTTCTAACCTTAACTTTGATTGTAAGTTTCTTTAAGACCTAATAACTATCAGGCATTAAAAACAGAGGATGAGCATAGACAAGCGGAACACAGAATAAAACCACAGTTCAAAGTGGGTCACACCCTGCTTGGGGGACTTAGGGGACTTCGAAGTCTGCACTTGCCTTTAAATCACCCTAATGGTGGTGTCATCTGGAAAGTCCAATTTGCAGTCAGTGCCTTGCAGTTGTAACAGATCCTGCTGGTCATTGGCTGTCCACACTCAACCACCTCCATCCCTATGAACTTGTAGTCTACTGAGCTTGCGGTCTCCTTGTGCTGCCACCCTCCCTACCCCCAACAGCTTCAGATCACTTCCCAGGGGGCTCCTCCTGCATGTTTTCTGTCTGTTTCACATTATCACAACAGAACTCCTTTTCCACATGGCCCCCACTTAGATATTAAATGCATAGTTTTTCGTGGTTACTCCTAGCTATAAATTTGCACATGTTTTTAGGTCTGTGTGTTCTGTTATTTCAACGAGCCCTTGCATTGCATGCATCCTCTTTCTCATTAAATTTTAAACTCCCTAAGATCGGAGGTCCTATCCATGATTTACAGTTGACCATTGAACGACATGGGTTTGAACTGCACGAGTCCACATATGCAGGCTCTTAGGCCAAACTTAGACTGAAAATACAGTATCGGTAAAAAGAAAAATTCAGTATCGATGCAAAACCTGTGTGTACAAGCCAGCGTTCCTACATGTGGGTTTCCATAGAGAAAGGTTTAAGCAACAGTGCCCAGAGATGAGGCTGGATTGGAGAAGTTTACAGGTTTATTGAAAGGGACAGCAATCCACCTGGGCAGTGCAAAGAGGCATCTGTGCAGGGGGTGGGGGGCCGTTAGAGACCTCTTTTATATGGGGCCATAGTGAGTAGGCAGATTCCACAGCTTGCCCAGAGGGCTTTGGTGGGTTAGGGTCCTTTGGTGTGAAATTCTTCTGGGGTGGGGCTAACTAGGTCTTTTCTGATCTTTGTTTCAGGAGGAGAGGAGGCAGAGGAGGGGGAAGGGCTGTGTTAGGCCCCCTAACATGCAGAGCAGACTGTGGGACTTGAGTATGCCTGGAATTCATTATATGTAGGCTGTCCAGGAGCTAGTACCCTCTGTATACCAAGGGACAACTGTACTTTGGAACCAAAATATGTGTCTCTCTGATAGGTTGATTCCTAGGGGGTGCTTCTTAAACCTTAGTGTACATCTGGATCACCTGCAGGTCTTGTTAAAGCGCAGATTCGGAGGTAGAGCTTGAAATGCTGCATTTCCAACAAGCTCCCAAGAATCACATTTTGAGTAGGAAGGTCTTAGGACACCAAGCAAGTTTCAAGGAGGAGTCCTGCAAGTGTGTCTAAAAAGGCAATGGGAAGGAGCCTGTCATGCAGCTAAGGGACACTAAGGGTTATCACAGGACTCTTTCCCACTTAGATCATCCGGGTAAAAATTCTGTGCAAACTACTTAGACCTGTGTTGGGACCTCTGTTATAAAGGATTATGCAGGATTGTCCTTCCCTTAGATATTTTCTCTCCTTCCTTTTAAAAGTTAAAAACAAAATCCCAATTTACTTTTTCTAAAATGCTATAGGATGCACATTTTCTGACATGAATGCAGGGAGTTGATAACCAACAGTACAATAATTATAAGGATCATAATTCAATAGAAGCATGTCTTACGGAATGAGACTGTCCTCTAAAAGACATCTCTTATCATTGAGAGCTAAAAGGTCATTATAATAATGGACCCCAGAAGAAGGCTTCACCTAGGTGGCAGCATTCACAGCAGGGTCTTAAGAAAATGCTGGACACATGTCCTCATCTGCCTGCTGAGATGAGGAAGTGCTGGAAGCTATCAGATAGGGCTACCACCTCTCAAACTGCTGCCAGCACTAAGGTATATTCCATCTCTGTGGTAACAACAGGAGAAAGCATTTCTTAGGTTCCAGAACTTCAACTAATTGCCCAAATTTAGCCTGAGACACTGAAATGTGCATCTTCTAAGAGCAGCGTGGTCTCCTATAGCTTTCCATGATGATGGGAATCTGCCTGCCCAGTACAGTAGCCACTGGCCCCATGTGGCCACGGAGCACTTGAACTGTGGCTAGTGCAACTGAGGAACTGAGTTAGACTTTTTTTGAATTTTAATTTAAATCTAAATAGCCACATGTTGCTATGTGGATACCATGATTGGACAGAACTATTAGAGGCTTCACACTCAGGGAGGACAGTTTAGGAAGATGAATCACCAAACAAGGGAAATGGCTCTGAAAGGTAAACCTTTGTTAGGACTTCCATAGACTTCACTTGAATAAAATGCCCTCATACTTCAGGGCACATCCTTTAAAATTTGAGTGAAAGCTGGCAGCTGGGTCAGTGTTCTGTATATTACAATCACAATGCCACTTGGCCAATTAAGATACAGAACACAGAACCCTTAGGTCTGGTTTGGTATTTGGCAAGTGAATAAAAGATCGCTTCAGGCTCAGTTGTTTTAATGAGGCCAGATGGGGTTTCTGCGGGTCTAGTTCTGACCTGTGGGGCAGAGAGTAAGGTGGAAAATGCATGCAATTTAAAAAACACATTTAAGAAAAGATGCAATTTGCTGATAAATACATAGAACTTCTCCTCTTTTCCGGAGAGAGTTGGAGGTGATTCACTTTAGGGGAGGGCCTGAGGATTAGCAAAAGAGAGTAACAGTGTTTGCCCATAACAATGCAATAAAATCCCCTTATGCAAGCAACCGGTATAACAAACAGGTCCTTTGTCCCGTCTCTAAGATAAGGCTTATAATTAGCTAGGGACCCAGTGACATGAATCTGAGATGAACATGTGTAGTGAGATTCACCTGTTTTTTTGTGGTTAGTCTTGGTCTGGCTGGTAGTCTAGGCAGGAGATGGGGCGTGGTTACTAAGGGCTGAGGGCACCAGAAGGGGCTGGGATCTAATTAGAGAGACTTGTGTTCCACTTTTGTCCCCTCCTCAGGAAGGTGATGGCCGCTGGACACCTGACTTTTTAACTATAGAGTAAAAATGAAACGCTTATCATACTAACTTGGGCAAAACATTTTGAAGATGAGAAGTAGTACGAATGATAGAGTGATAGAATTGGAGTCATCGGAAGTACATTGCATTATAACACAGAAATTTAATATCCCCACTGGATTGTTAACCCTTTTACCTGAGAGGTGAGCTGCACAAGTAGAATTTGCCCAGTTGGAGGGAGACTAGCAATGACCTGCCTTCTGTGAAAGTGGCGGTTACAGAGAATTGTGAAATTAGTTGGGGGGAAGTTTCTGGAAAACAACTAGTAGTGGCAGCGGATTCTTTACCTCATACTGTTTTGTTAGGATGGAAAAGAGAACAAGGGTGTGACTTGGAGGGAATGGGGTGTGGTGAAAAGAACACAGGCTCGGAGACAGACACGCCTGGCTGTAAACACCTGCTGTAAACACCTGCGTCTCCATTTATGCTTTGGAGCTTGTGAAAGCTACAGATTCCTGGGCCCTACCTGTACTTACTACACCAGGATACCTGGATTTGAGGCCCTAATATCTCTATCTTTAAAATAAGCACTCAAGGCAAGATATGGGGTTTAGCTCTCTAAACGATGACACAGAGCTGGCAATATCTGAGTCTTAGGATTGTTGTGGGAATTGGTGGTGTACCTAGTATGATTTTAAAAAGCCGTCCAGAATAAATCAAGGCTCAATAAGTAATGATTGTCATTATTGTTATTATTATTACTATTTTGCCATGGATTTGCTTATTTAATGAACTTTTCTCTCTTTGGAAATCTTGGTAGTTGTCGCTTGCCTCGCTAAGCCTTAGTCACTGTGCAAAAAAAAAAAAAAACAGCTGGAGACTATTTGGCCAAATTAACCGGAATCCCAAAATTGCAAGTTGCTGTTTCTGAGTATTGATAAAAGCAACCTGTCTTTCCTTTTTTCCTTTTTTATATGACCCTGGCGTAAGGTCCCCTTGGGGTCAGGGAATTTATATTCGAGGTGAAAATATCAATTCTGTTGTAACAGGTTGTCTGCTCCAGTGAAAGTCAAGGGCAACGGGTTGGACCACCGGAGATGGCAATTTGTTGTAGCCTCGGAGAGGCGCTTCCACCCCGGGGCCCCCAGCGCGGTGCCTTCTGGGTGGCACATCTCTTGCTTTCATCTGGCAGCTCGAGGCTGGAAGAAAAGGGGAGGGGGAGGCTTCTGGCGTTCTGCCCTGGAGCTCTTGAGAGTGAAGATAGCTGCAAAACCAGCAGGCTCTAAATAGCTGGTGCGATTTACAGAGGGGTGGGGCTGCCAGAGAAGGATAGGTACGTGAGACCCCGAGAGAGGTGTGAGCGGAGCGTGCCAGGTAGGACCGGGTCGCGCCTCCCGCACACTCTGCTCCGGCCTCCGCATTCCGATTGGCTCCGGCGCAGAGGTCGGCGAAGTCCAGACCCTTTCGGCGCCTGCCGCTGACCCGCCCCGCCGCGGTGGCGTTCAGGTAGAGCGGCGGGAGCGGCGCGTGGCGGGGGCATGCTGGCCAGCCGGAGGGGCGCGAGTGGCAGCGCGCGGGGGCCGGAGCAGCGCCCGGCCCCGGGCGCCCGGGGGGCCGGATGGCGGAGCCCACGCGCGCCGCGAAGCCGGGGAGGTTTGCGCTCCGCTCGCTGCGCTGCAGGGAGGGCGCGGTGCCAGGCGCGAGCTCCGAGAAGCCTCCAAAGAAAGCTTTTTATTTGCTGAGGATGAAGCCCCTGAAAGAGCCCGCCCCCAACAACAACAACAACGTGTCCTTTGTGATCCACTGTCAACTAGGCAAGGAGATCAAACACATTTGCAGCAACTGCAGCCGGGGGGAGGACGCCCGGGACGGTGAGTGGCGGGGCCCGTCGGGGCGGTGGCGGCGCGCGCGGGAGGCTGGAAGGTGGCTCTGCCCGTGCCCAGTTTGGGGACACGGCCGGCGTCTGCTGCCTGGAGAACTGCAGGGACATCCGCCCTCTGCCCGGGCATGACACCCGCCGGCCCGGCACTTTGCGGAGTGCCGCCCAGAACCAAATGCGGCTCCCAGCCGTGAGGGGTTTGAAATAGTTAAAGGAGCAACTCGGAGATTTTTATTTGGGAAGGTGGGGTTTTAGGATATTTTTCGGCAGCAACGTGATTAGCTTTAAAAAATGTTACACCTGCTACCTCCTCCCCATTGGCTTAACTGTCCCCCCGTCCTCGCATTGGGGTAAAGAGCATAGGGTTTGCAGGGCGGCATGACAGCCGTGGGCTTCCTTCAGGTGGGTTCAGTTTGGAGAGGTGGCTTGGGCTTGGCGACGGCACCCAACGCCCTTAGAGACTTGTGGAGTTGTTGACTGATGTTTGCTTCAGTAAAACATGGCTGTGGTTTTTAAGAGTGCCGCTGCGGGTCCCCCTTGGAGTGATGCTTAATGGCCAAAATGTGAGGCTGTGGGGGAGGGGGCGTGCGAAGGAGTCTTCCGAGAGAGCCTGAGCGTGTGCCAGCCAAAGAGCTCCCCTAAATCCGGTCTCCAGTGGAGCTGGGAAGGGGCGCCGGCCTGTCAACGACTGGGCAGGAGGAGCCAAGCATGGGGGCAGCCGGCGCGGACCAGGCAGCAGCCTCTGCAGACGTGGACGCGCCCGTGTGGCCGTGGCATTCCCAGAGCCTCCAGGCGGTTCCGAAGCAGCTCACAGAGCAGCCTCCGGAGGGCCTGGAAGGTTGTGGAAAAGTTTTAGGCAGCACATTTCACAAGGAAAGCATTAGCTACTGGCCAGCCCCAAGCTCATCTTGCTTAACACGCACACCTGCTTGGGCAGGCAGATTTCCCTGGCTCCCTTTGGAAGAACAAATATTACTAAAGATCCCTCCTGTTCTTTGTCGGCCACCGAAGTGCAGAGTAATGAAGTGACTGTGGCTTGGCTAATGTCTTTTCGAAATTAGAGTCCTGCTAGCGTAATTATAGTTTTCTTTGATTAAACGGCAAGACAGGCCGTAGAGGCTGGCACCAGGCAGCCGAGAGGAAAACTGGAGAGGCGCCGGCACGAAATACGCTAACGTTCGTGGTAGGTGTGTAGGGAGGGTATTGGTTTCCGAGAAGCACACGTTGACGTGTTGGATTCCTGTGGTTACTGCATAAGCTTGGAGTCCTATGGAATACAAATGGATTCATCAGATGGTGCAAAGCCAGACCTTGCCTATGTAATGTAATAAAGTATAGGAGGTGGGCTAAAATACTTACAAGTGTTAACTGCTCTGTTGACCCAGTCACTCCCCAAACGGGTTGTTTCCACAATCTTAGGAGTTTATTTAAACTCAGATCTCGAGTGCTGCTACAGTAAAGAAAAGGTATACTCCAGGATGTATGTTTGCCTGTGTAGTGATAAACTCTGTCACTGGTAAACGCATGGTACACACTGTCTATGCAGGCAGGTATGTATTTTAACCTACACCACAAGCTGTCACGTGCATGATTGCTGCAGCCTCAAACACTTCAGAATGACCTAAGGGGCAATGTCTGGATGCTCATATAATCCCCTGATGTGATTACAGTATTTAACCTCAAGATTCTTAAGTAGAGGAGGCTGTGTGTTGGAGTGACTAATTTTTGCCTAATTCCACAGCGCTTCATCCTGCCAACCCAATGTGTGGTGCACTCTCATCTGTCTAATCACTGAAACGGAATGAGGTCAGGAGTTTAACCCTTCTTCTTTTACTGCCAGAACCCAAAACAGCAATGCCCACTGTAAAGGAGGAAAAAATTCAAATGCATTTCACTTTTAGCAAGGATTGACTTTTCCTGATAATTTACCATGCGTGGATGTTCTTTTCGATAAGTTCTCTAGAAGCTATTTGCAATTTGAGCCATGTTTTCTGTAGGCCAGGAGCACAGGCTATTTTAAGAAAAATGTGTGGTCTAGATTGTAGGAATTCAAGCAGATTCCCCCAATGTCCGACTTGGGAAGGCTCCATGTAGGAAATGCTTTTTAAGGTGGGGCACACCTCTATTGTGTCCAGTCCCATAATATATCTAGTTCCTCGTTCAACAATGAAAAGGCTCCTTAGTGGCAATCACCGAAAATTCTTGTCCAGCTGGAAAATACTTACTAGATTTTTACACAGGTAAACTTTTACAAAGGTACTGGTCACTGAATTTCTTCCATCCTTAAATCTCCTCATGTATAAAATAGCAGCTATTTTAAACGTGTTTAAAGCATATTTTAATAACTTTCAGTTCAAAGACAATCTGCAAACAATAAACTTTAAAAGACAAAATCTGTCTGATTATTATATAGTATATATAGAAGATGAAAATACATTTTACTAATCATGCTTTTACTTAAGAATGTTAAAAAAACAGTTCTTGGCATCTACTAACTGATATTAAAGATATTATGCTATTTTAAGTAATTCTGTATTCAAAAAACAAAACAAAATGTAGAATACAGTTCACCATTAATGGCCAAAGATGGTTTGTGTTTCCTTCCGTCTTTGATGTTTTTGTTTAATACTGAAGCTCTTTTCAGGTAAGGAAACGAGCTTGTATAGAAAGGCCACAGAGTAAATACAGGGTACAGCAAAGACTCGAACCTTCATCTGTTTAAGTTTAAAACCAAAGCACTTTCCACTATACTATCAAGTTGATTTTTTAAAATGGAATTTATCTCTGCCCCTTACACCGAATGTAGAAAATTAGATATTGTGGTGTATATGAGTGATGTATTAATGTGCAGCCTAGCTGAGCTAGGTTTATTATGGTAAAGAAGGAATTGCAGAATTTCCTGATACACATAAATTGTTTTTTCCCCACCTTACTGACTTGATAGAGAGGCTAACTTTGTTAGGAATAGAGAGAGAAACATTGACAGCTAAGTAAGTAGATTGGAAGTTATGGACAAGCTACCAGGGACACAGCTTAACCATCACTGTGAACTTACATTGGAAGTTATTAGGAAAATATGATTGAATTTACTAGGTAACTTCATATACATTTTCTATTTTCATTTTAATTCCTTTGGGGTTGTTAATAGTGAGGAATTATTTTAGGAATTATACCATCATTTATAATTACGAATTAAGGTACAATTTTAGCCACAATAAGAATTTTAACAGTTTATAACAATTTTTGGAACTATTTTGAAAAACGTTAGTCTTATTTTATGGTGTCATTTAAAAAGTAATAAAATGACAAACTTAGAAACAAGACATCTTGATTGCAACTGCTAGTCGATGCCTTTTACGGGAGATCAGTATATCAGGATTGGTTTCTCTATACATAGTTTCTTTTTAACCTTTTGCATACAAGTTCCCTAGTCTAGGCTAAATGCATTTCCAAGTTTTATTTTAGGGTTTAGAAATATGTTTTCTAAAGGATTCCAATGTTGACTTTTGAAATGACAACAATTGGTCATAATACTTCTGTTACACACCGATTGTAGGATTGTGGGTTTCATTCATCAAGATGGTCTTTTAGGAGATAATGCCTTGTGAGTTTCCATGGGTCACATTCCTCATCTTACAGATGAGGAAGTTAAGGTGCATAAAGAATAGGTGAGCAGTCCTCCAGGGTCAAAACACTATTTACTCACAGAACCTGTCGTTGAAGAAGGAAGCAGGTTCCAAAAGTGGTCCCGAGTTGGATCCTGGAATCTCAACGCCTATTCTTAAACGACAACTCCTCTTGGCTAGCTGGGTGATTTTAGAACATTATTTATTGTGTGGAGTTGTGAGGATTAAATGAGATAATTGGTACAAAGAACTTAGCATGGTGTCTGGCAAGAAAAAGTGCTAGAGAAATATTAGCTGTGATTACTATCATTTGTATCATTACCACCAAGTTCAATTTTGCCTTGAGTTTTTCCCTCTGCTACATTGCTGCTTTGCTTCTTCTATAATTAAACTTCCTTGGATTGGGTCCAGGATGAAAGCACCCAATTTTTCTCTGTACTTAACAGTTAAAACATATATTTCTAATATGGCAAGTGAGATAAGGGTCAGGCTAACGGGAAAAATCCTCTTAAATACTGTTCATGTTGTCAAAAGCACAGTTTGTTTGTTTGGGTTTTTTGCTTGAAAGTTTAAACAATTATCACTAGTACATTCTAGGTAAAGGGACTCAGATATATATCTAAATTTATAATGACAAAGCATTTTTTGGTGTATTGAATAATAAAAAAATTTAGTCAAGTTGACCCAGCAATTTCTTAGCTGTACCACATACATAGGGTAGAAGAAACAGTGGGAAAGAAAGATTAAAAAATGATTTAACAGTATGTTAGGAAGAATACAGAATGGAGAAATTCTAATCAAGATGGACTCTTACAATTCTATTATGTTCTCAAACAGCTGAGCTTATTGTCTGATTCTCTTATATGTGTTTGTAAAATAGCAGCTTGTATGTGTAGAGGCTTCTCAGATTAGGGATAGGTGCCACAAAGAACAGCAACCAGGGTGGCCTTTGAAGAGTTTGGACTTTAGAGAGAGCAGGAACATAAGCTGATAGATTATTAGAGGAAGTCTTTAACTGTATGAGGAAGGCAGGAGGTCTTCTTAGAGGAGGTGACATTTGGACTATCAGGACCTAAAGAAGTTTTCCAAGGAAAGGCAGGGAGGAGCCTTTTGGTAAGGGAAAATCCGTATGTAACTGATCTAAAGTGTAAAGGAGCATGCATTTTGGAGAAAGGGGAGAAGTTCAAGGAGCATGTATGGAATGTGTGGAAAATGACCTGAGTTTGTCTGCAAACATATGGTGGGACAATTCATTTTTTTCCTAATTAGTGTATTTATGAAGCATTTTAATGTACCATCCTAGGGAATGTAAAAATCAGTAAGATCAAAGAGACAGCAGAGAGAGAGATTAAAAGGTAGACACATGTGCACAGAAGTTTTCAACGTGTCCCAGAGAGCAAGTTGTTATTTTTTGGAGACAGACAGAGTGGTAGATTCCAGCTTGGCTGGGAGAGAGAGGTCAGGAAGCACCTCACACAGTTTATCCAGGCGTTCAGATTGCGTCCACTAAGCGCTAGAGGTGGCACAGGGTTTTTTAAGCGGAAGTAAGATAATCAAGTTCCTTTTTCTGAAATTTACTGTGAAAAATTATGCATATATACAGAATTAGACAGAATAGGATAATGACACATAGATATATCACTTAGATGTTCCCACTCCTGTATTATTTGGAAGCAAATCTGAGTGAGGTTGTGATGGTGTTGCTGGTGGTGCCTCGCTAGGGAATGGACGAGAAAAAGGACTCAGCTCCAGGGCTGTTCATAGCTCAACAAAGGGTGTTCCAAGACCTTGAGCAGTGACAAAACTGAGATTCTGCAATCTCTGTTACAGGCTCAAAATGTGTCAGTAATACACTTTGAATCGACAGCAACTGAATATCAGAGTGTCTTTTAGCATAACTTGGAACTCATGTAATTTGACTAGTAATTCCTTCTGTCCGAACTTATTTCTGATGCTTTATAGACATCGGTAAATATTCACTTGGCTTAGAATAAGATATGCTTAAAATATTATAGTTTAAAATATACATATGTCTAAAGGAGATTAAAATCATCACCCCAGAAGCTTAATTGATAAAATTATGTACATTAAAACTTTATTGAGGGTGGATGGAAAGGATCAGTACTTGTTTGGTAGCCCCAAACTTTTATATCTATAGTCTTCTAACTAATGTCCAAATGGCGAGAACGTTTTGGACTTGACGAGGTGTTTGGGTTTTCAAGAAATATCTGAAAGCCTGAAGGAAGCGAGCACATTGAGGCAGTTGGGAGCCACCAGTGGCAGTGTGCAGTGTGGGGCTGCTGGTGGGCAAGCTGCCTGTGCCAGGTGTTCAGCCAGGTGCTGAAAGCCACGTGATAAACATGAGCCTGTTGAAAGCCAGATGGCCAGGAGCTGAGGAAGACGTGACCTCGTTCAACCCACAGGTTATAAGTTAGAAAAGGCAAGCCCAAAGAGGCAAAAGTTGCAGAGCTCTGGGCAAAAGAACCAGGAACTAAACAAGGATCTAAATGTTGGTTTGGAAAAGAAGAAATGAATTGTAGAGCTTTTTAGCCCAGGGAAAAATCATCAGCCAGAAGATGAGCAGTAGACCATGCAGGAGAAATCACATGGTGCTTGTTTTGGGTGTTGTACTGTTTCTGTGCTCAAGGCCAGAGGAAGGATAGAGCAGGGTCGTTTGTTTATTCATCTATGGAGCATTGATGCCTACCATGAGCTTGATGTGTGAACAGGGAGATGAAAGATGAGTTCCTGCCCTAGAGAAACTCAGTGAAGGACACTGCTGTGATAATGGTAGGCTCAGGAAGAAGACAGGGAACCCACCTCCTCCTCTGCGGAAAAGGCCTGCGGGGTCATGTGCAAGGAGAAGGCACTTGAGCGCATCTGTTTCGGGTGAGTAGGATTAGGCTGGCAGAGATGCCTGAGGGAAAGCGTCTCTTGAGGCAGGAGGCGAATCAAGGGCAGAGAAGGGTTAGGAGGCTGGAGGAGGCACCAGGTGTAGACTCTTCCCAGCAGCGGTCTGTCTTCTCTTCCCTGGACAGTGCACAGATGTTAAGCACCTAACAAAACGTGTTCAATGCATGAATACGTGTTCATTTATTACTTACCCATCCTATCAATAAACCTGTATCTATTCATTATAGGAACTGCAAGGACAGTGGATAAAGGTGGCTGGGGTGGGCAAAGTGTTTGGGGAGTGGTGAGAAAGGAGCCTCGGCACGTGGGTAGAGGCCAAACGCCAAGGGCTGCCCTGTGACAGCAAGTGAGACTGACTCCCTGGAGGATGTTTGTTAGCTGCTTTAGTGAGACGTGATTCACTCCATACAATTCACTCGTTTAAAGCATCTAATTCAGTGGCTTTAAGATAGTCACGGAGTTGTGTATCCATCACTACAACCAATTTTAGAACATTTTCATTACCCCCAAGAGAAACCCTGCTGTCCTTAGCTTGTCTATTCAGTCCTCCTGTTCACTCTGCCCCCAGTCCCAGGAAACCACCAATCTGCTTTGGATGTCTATAGATTTTCCTCTTCTGGAAATTTTGTGTAAGATGAAATCATGGAGAATATGGTCCTTGTGCCTGGCTTCTTCCACTTGGCATAATGTTTTCAAGGTTTATGCGTACTTTATCATGCATCAGGACTTCATTTCTTCTTATGGCTGAAAAATGGCCAATTGTTTGGCTATACCCCATTTTATTTATGCATTCATCAGCGGATAGGCTGTTTCCACTTTTTCTCTACTCTGAATATGCCACTTTGAGGCACCGTCAGACTCTTTTGAGGAACTGTCAGACTCTTTTCCAAAGTAGTTGCGTCATTTTACATTCCCGACAGCAGTGAATATATGAAAGTCCAATTTCTCTATGTCCTTTCCAACACATGGTATTTGTATTTTGGATTACAGCCACCCTGGAGGGCTTTTAAGAAAGAAAAGAAGGTTCTAATGGAGGTGATGACCAAGAAAACAGTTAATTTAGTAAATTTTAAAAAACCTAGACATCTTATAACACTCTATAGTTTGCGTATCTTACTTCCTTGCAATCATCAGGACAACCTTTTAAGGCTGGAATTACTATTGGTGACCATTTTAGAGAAGAGGGTCAGAGAACCAGAGAGGTCGTAGAAAGCTTCCTTATGTCACTTGCTGATGCCCCCTCAGCTGGGCTGTCTCCAGCTCCAACCTCTACCTTCACAGCCATGTTCAGCTGCCTCAGAATTGACTTCTCTGAACTTCAAAGGAGTGACCAGGTATTTTAGCCAATGAAGTTTAATCACTTCTTGAAAGTGATTAAATGTGAAAACGATCATTCAGGAAATTTGGACAAAAATGAACACCAAAGCAAACTGTCAAGTCATTAAAAAGCAAAAAGGAAGCTGTCTAAAGAAGAGGGTGTTTGGTTAGAATTAGGAGGCCTTGGGGACCAGAGATGCCATCTACTGCCCTTGCATCACCTCTGTCCTGAGTTCCTTCCGCCTATTAAATGGGTTCACTGCTGTTCCACTGAGGTGCCTAAAACCCAGCCAGATCAGGGGCTGGTAAACTATGGCCCAGGGGCCCTCTGCCTGTTTTGTTAGGTTGAGAATGTTTACAGTTTCAAATGGCTGAAACCAAAAGGAACAATTTCATGACAGCTGACACTTAAATTCAAATTTCAGTGTCCACAAATGTGTTTTTGTTGGGGCATAGTCATGCACAGTGGTTTACATGCTATCCGTGGAACCTTTCAAGCTGCAACCAAAGTCGTGTTGTTGCGATGGAGACCCACAAAGCCTAAAATATTTTACCCTTTGGCCATTTGAAAAATAAAGTTTGCTGACCCCCTAGCTACCTCACAGTCCTTGTACTTAGAAAGTACTACTCCTAATCATTTTAGCACCATGTCTGATTTTAGACCCTATAGATTATCCAGTGTCCACTCTCTCTTTCTGTTGTCATTCATCTGAATTGCAGCTTCAGTCTTTTTAAAAGCCAATTTGATATCCTAGTGCACTCAGAGGGACAGGCTTAAAATGAAGATCAATCTAAAAAGAAAGGACTCATCTGAATTCAGTTTGTGGAGTATCTTTAGTATTCCCACTCCCACGCTGACCTTTACATGGGCTTCAGCCTGGCGCATTTTACAGAAGCCTGGCTTCTCTAACCCCCACCTAACAGTTAACCATCTTGACTCTGTTATTGTTTCAGCGTGAACTTTAAAACAATCACCTCTGCTATTTTGGCACATGGAGATTTGCCTCCATAGTAATTATTTTGCAACCCACAAAAGTAATTATAAAATCAAATAATTATCTTCTAAACAAGCTGTAACCTCAACAGTGGCTCTTGGAGGAGGGGAGGGTTCCTGTTCTTTAATTCTCATTCTTAGGGCTGTGACATTCTGCTTCCCTTGCCTCCCTTTCCTCAGTTTTGATGTAATTTCACGTACAATAGCAATCTGTAATGAAGCACCAGCTTCTTTCGATGTACTCTCCTCAAAACAGTAGCACTGCTGCAAGTTTATGAGCAGAAAAAGAGAGAAACAGGCAAACAAAGGGGAAAGCAAAACTGAACTGGATTCTTCTGGGAATGGGAAATAAAAGAGGGAATTCCAGCTTACCAGACTGGTCCTGGTTAGTTTGAATTATGGAGAGATGCATTGTAGCAAAGATGTTCCAGATTCCAAAGACGTTCTCAGTAAGAGTTGGCACCAATATGACCTGGCACAAGTTAAATAATGAAATCTGCTGCACAGCTAGTGACCATCCCTCTCGGACATCTACCAGAATTCGGTTCTTTTTTGAGAGACATAAGTCTGTCTATGGGCAAGTATTTGTCTTCCATAGGACACACCGCTGGAAACTGTCACTGGTCTGGTAAACTGAGTTAATCTACATGATAAGAGGATGCAAAGAGACACAGATCTTGGTAACAGGAGCATCACTCATCGGCCACACGTTTAAGAATCTCCCTCTGCCAATGTCAGTCACTCACCGATTGACAAGTCCCTTCACCAAGCCCCCTGAAAAGTCAATCACACCACCAGACAGGAGCTCATCATCCCCAGAATGAACACACGGTGAGCCTTTTTGCCTGCCCAAAGCCTTCATGTTTTCATATCCCGAACAAATAGTATGCAGCAGTTTTCTACGAGCCATGATATGAATTATTCAGGCACTATTAAGCAGCCTGTGGCCAGAACACCACTACCCAAAGTAAAGCTGAATACAAAAGAAGAGATTGTAATATCTGCAGCTGCAAATGCCCTTAGTAGTGGGAGGAGGATGGGCTACTGGAACTCTCCTGTCCTTGCCACAGGTCTTTGAGATTGGTTCTCTGGATATAGATGCAGAATTTTTGTAGTAAAATATTAAAAATGGCTTGGAGTACATGGTGAGTGTAGTAGTCATCAGACTGCATGGCTATGTTAACTTTTAAAGGTTTTCTAAAAGGCAAAAATGGGAGAAACCTATTTTTAAAAAAGGAATATCTATAGTCAAGAACTGAAAGTAAAGGCAAGCATGTAGCAGGAGAGAAGAGCAATTCTTTAGAAGAAGAAAACTTACAGCATCGCAGAAGACCCCAGATATAAACCAGATCCCTCTGGTTTAGAGCTGGAGATGGGGCTGCCTGGAAATAGTGCCATGTGTTGCTAAAACTTTCCAGGATCACAGTTTAAAAGTTGTTCTCAGATCTCCTACATTCTAATGAGATATGATGTACGACAGGGTAATGGTTCTATCTCTAAACTACAAATGTCACCTCTTAACTGAAGACATAACACCCCAAATTTTAATTCCATGAAGATGAAATCTAAATGGGTAGCATGCAATATAAGTAAGGTGTGACCAAATGAGTTATATGTTATTCGTGTCTGTGTGTGTGTGTGTCTGTCTGTCTATCTGTCTGTATGGTATACCCTAAGGTAGAGTTAGTTTCGGAAACAGGTATAGATATTGGCTAAAATATTACACTATAAATGGGTAGGAATACAACATTTTTAGATTCAAATTATTTCAAGAGAAATGTTTAATCTCATGCCAACATTAATAATCTCTCTCCAAAAACAACTACTTAAAGTGAAGTTAGAGCAGGTGTACTTTTGCTCCCTTCGTGACACTGTTTATGGCTCTGAAATTGGCCATTGGCTTCATAGGCAAGCGTTGAGGCCCAGACAGGGATGGCATTTAGCATTTTAGCCATAAATATGACAGATGGGTCAGTGTATGTTACTAGCTCCAAGTACATAATTAGCTATGAATGAAATGGTACAAATTTGCTTTGGAAATATCATAGCCCAGAATCTCAGTCAGATTTTGCTGGGAGGATTTCCACCATGATTTAGAAAACAAGCAGAGCTTATTTTTATTGCAAAATCCTAAGAGTGCAATTCCTGGCAGTGTTTACCAGAGAGAAGGGATTGGCAGCCTCCAGGGAGGCTTGGGAAAACAGCGCCCCTGGGATTCCCGGCTCCTAAGTTTCGGCTCCAGTATCCTCCACACCCACTGGCCGCCACCAGGACACACTTCTCGGTGATCCCTGCTCCTCTTGTCGTTTTTGTGTACGTGGCCCAAGGATAGGAGAATCAGGCGTATTTCCAGAAGGTGCTGAGAATATGCAGGAGGCATCAGGAGATTTTTCAAAAATAAAAAACACACGGGTATTTTTGCTTTTAAATCCTTGATGCTGGTTTGTAGATTCCGGAGGGAGGGGGATTGGTTTCTCTTTGCTTCTCATCTTCTCCCCTCCATTCCCAGTGATGGTTGGTAGGAGAATGGAGGGATGGATGCGTGTGCGTGTGTGCGTGTGCGTGTACGTGTGTGTGTGCGTGTGCGTGTGTACGTGTGCGTGTGTACGTGTGTGCGTGTGTACATGTGTGCGTGTGTGTGTGCTGTGCGTGTACGTGTGTGTGTGTGTACGTGTGTGCGTGTGTGTGCGTGTGCGTGTGTGCGTGTACGTGTGTGCGTGTGTGCGTGTGTACATGTGTGTGTGCGTGTGTGTGCGTGTGCACGTGTGTGCGTGTGTGTGTGCGTGTGTGCGTGTGTGCGTGTGCGTGCGCGCGCGTGTCTCACAGGGCAGGAGGATGCTGGCCCTTTTATCTCAAGGTGGAAGCGCAGAGGGAGCCCCGGAGCTAGAGGAACAGATGGCAGCGTCACTGCCGCCACCCTCCTCCTGGCTGTACATGTCCTCGGCCCACAGCTGGCTGAGCCCTTTCAGACTGTGCAGGTCACAAAGCCATAACCGGCTCCAAAGAGCCGGCTCCTCAAGGCTGTTGTAGACACAGAAGTAGCTCACCGATGGCTGTTTCTTGTCAAAAAGACAAAGGCCGCGCAGTCTTAAGGGCGACTGGGCTGAGGTCTTCTAGGAAGGGCAGAATTCAGTCCTCAGCTCTTCAGCTGTATCCACAGATATCACAGAATTTTGAAAACAAACAACTGGATTTTTGACTTAAGGGTAAAAGATTGGAGAGGATGAGGGAACTAGTGAGGAAGTGGCGGGGCAAACAGGGTGCTCTGAGCCTTCCCTGGTGATTTCGCAAATACTCTTACTTTGCTTCCTTATGGATATTCAACAAATAATTGGGTCTTTCCCCCCCCCATAAAAGTTTAAATTAGCCTTATCGATTGTAGGAAGATGAT
Organism: Perodicticus potto; assembly: GCA_963574655.1. NCBI lineage: Eukaryota > Metazoa > Chordata > Mammalia > Primates > Lorisidae > Perodicticus > Perodicticus potto. The sequence goes on from CAUYRH010095076.1 coordinate 63,507, forward strand.
AATTTTTTTCTTTGCATTTAAATATGTTGAGGTCAGTACTGCCGGATCCAGCTCTCAGGTAGTAAGGCAGAAAGGACAAGTTCTTTCCTTTGCCTTTCGTACCAATGGGAAGTATGTTTGGCCCGTGGGGTCTGTGTAACTGGAACAGAGGCCAAAAGAACCAGGGCTCTTCCTGCCCAGGGCATCTGGAGTTAAGGGAAGCAGTGTTAGTTGTGCCCCAGGCAGCTCCGATTACAGTGTGAGAAACTTTGTAATTCAAGTTCTAAAGTTCTATGTTGAGATTTTTGTCAATTTCCATGAGCTGTTTTCCAAAACGCGTTCCACATAACACATGCTCCGTAGGACGTAATAAATGATGTGTGGGGAAATTCAGGGTCACACTAGTGTAGAAAACTTAGCTTTTTGAAAAAAGTCAAGCAGACGTTTTAATCTCAGAGCCCTTGATATGACTTTGTATGTTGTAAATCTCCAAGGAGGTAGTATGCTCTTTTACCCAAATGTATTTGATCTCAGATAATTCTTGTTTTGTTTTGTTTGTTTGTTTTTTGGCAAAGTGTCACAGGTGACTAACATCCTACAGGAAAACTCATGTGCTGCATCAGAATCCTTCCGTAGAAAGTACTATATTGATTAATTAACCTTGTGAGAGGTTCAGAAACACACAGCAGAGTGAGGTTTCTGTGGGAATTTTTCTGTCCCACCAGAAGCTATTAGCTTAAAACTGTAGCGTAGTAACTGAGAAGAAAGCTCCCACTTCTGCTAAACATATCTCTTCAGCGATTTTTGGTTAACAGATATGAAAGCAAATTAAAATATTGTATCAATTGTCCATTTGCTTCAGTCAGGCCAGCGATCAGGAATTTCCTTTCCATAGTCAGGTGGTATAAGAAGCATATGGCAGGGTTGGGGCTTCCAGAGCCCTTGTGATCGCAGTGTATGGAATATTACGAGGCAGGCTTTCCCAGCCTCAGGACTGTTGATACCTCATGCTGGATAATCTTTGTTCCGAGCCGGGGTGGGGGGGAGGCACTCTGTGCTTTATAGGATGTTTAGCAGCATTCCTGGCAATGCCCACCAGATGCCCATAGCACCCACCTCCTGATTGTGACAATAAGAAAGGCCAAAATGTCCTCTGAGAGGCAAGAATGCCCCTGAGTTAAGAACCACTGGTTAAGGGTTAAGGAGGATATTGCCAACCACACGCACATTCACCAAAGCAAGAGATCAGTGTGGATTAATAGTTCATTTCCATGAGTCACCTTTAATTTCATGACTGCAAACTCACATTAGTGTTATTGCGAGCCAGGCCTTTCTTTGCATTTTGCATGTTAGCTCACTTATTACTCACAGTGACCTCAGGATATGATTCCCATTTTGCAGATGAGGAAACCAAGTTAGAGAGGTTCTCTCGCTTGCCCCTGATCTCCAGAGCCGTGCCCTTCAGGACCCTGCCGCACATGAGCATCTTATTGATGCTCACCTGCTCACAGTCTCCTGCTGTTGCCGGGAATCTTAGTTGTCTCATCTATGAATAGAAAAAGCTGAATTTGTAATTCCCTTTTATTTGAATAGCTCCACCACTCTATGCTATGAATAACTTCTATTTGTTGAACAAATTAGACATAATTCTGTTATTTAATACAATATGATAGAGACCATTTTCTTAAAAAGAGAAATAGAATTTCAAAGTGTCTCTTTTGGGGGAAAGACATGCCTCCCCTGAGGACCTGCAGAGCCCGGAGCACAGTCCGTAGAAAGCTCTTCTTTGTGTGCGTACCTAACGCTGCTCATCTGTCAACTCCTTGAGGGCAAGACTGTGTTTTATTCATTTTTATATTTCTTGCACATAATTTGTTGCCAATAATAGATCAACAATTTTCTTCCCCCTTTCCTGTTTTGTTTTTCCTTTTTAATGATTTCAGACTATGAAGAAATCAGAATATGTTTCACTTGCATAACATTGCCATCATTCAGGTAAAATCTTTTCTACAGGAAAGCATATTACTAACCCTTAGAATGGCTACAATTATGGAAGTAAAGGGTCATATTCAAACAAAACAAAGGTGCTTAGCTAGGAGTACACTGTTCAGTTGGCATTACATACTGCTAAAGAGCTAAGACAGGTGTTGGCAAACTTTTTCTGTAAAGGGCCAGATAGTAAATATTTTAGGCTTTCTATGCTTTTACCATATGTTCTTTGTTGCAACTACTCAACTGTGCCATTGTAGTACAAATGCAGCCATAAGCAATACATAAATGAATGGGAATGGCTGTGTTCTAATAAAGCTTTATTTACAAAGAGAGGCAATGGGTCAGATTTGAACTGAGGATCATAGCTTACCCACCAGGTGCACTCTCAAGTGTGACAGATAGAACAGGGCACAGAACCCAGATGTGCCATTTTCTAGTTGCATGACCTTGTTCAGACTAAGCCTCATTTTCTGCATCTGCGAAATGGTGCATGTAACAGCATCCATCTTTAGAGTTGGCAGTAGGATTAAATGAGAAAATATATTATGAGGCACTTGGCATTGACCTTAGCACTCTACATATGATTGTTATTATAAGTATTATTTTAATACTCCTCCTGTTTTTTCCACTCTTGCTTCATTACATTAAATGAATTCACCTTGAATACTACTAGTCAAATGTTTTATTTGTAGTCCTCTTTTCCTATCTCCAAAACTCCTGAGTGTAAAAAATAAAAGTATATATAGTTCCTACCAAGTAGGATTGTTATTAAGTATAAAATTCAAGCGAAGAAACTCACACAGTGCCTGGCACATAGTATGTGATATATTATAGCTAACAGAAAGGGGAAGAAAATTGGAAACATAAATTTTTTCAATGAAGAATGTAAAAATAATTACTGAGAGATCTTGTGGAATTTCAATTAAATAGGTATTCTGATGGGGGAGGGATTTTAGCATTCAGTATACATAAATAGCTTAGTTTTTTACATTTGAAATCAATTAATTGCTTGACTCTGATAATTACGGATTCTCTGAAGTGGAATCTGTTGCCATAAACCAGGAATGTTAAAACCAGTCAAGACATTTGCTTTGCAAAATGATCTGTTTATATTATAGCTGAAACAAGATAAATCACACATGCAAAACAGCTGTCTGTTGGTAATGAAGAATAGTCTCTGTTCTACATACTAAGAATACTCATTATAGACAGTCATTTATGTGCTGAGGCAATGATTATTCGGTAATATATGGATTTCAAAGCAGAACTTATTCAACTATTTGAGTCGAGTCTACTCACTTTCTGGAACTGTGTTTGAGGTGTAGAGAGCAGGATTGACTGACCTTGACCTGATGGCATTTGGAGCCATTTATTATGCAAGACTAGACATTGCAGGAGGGTTAGCAGCGTCCTGACCTCTATTCACTAACAATCCCTCACCCCAGTTGTGACAATCAAAAATATTTTCACTTATCATCAGATGTCTTAAATTGCCCCTAGTTGAGAACTACCGATATGGACTGATGATTTAATAGTGGCTGGCGATATTATGTTCCAACATAGCCAAGCAATAATAACATTCCTATTGTAATACCTGCAAGATTTCTCTGGATTATGTTAATTTCAGGTATTCTTTCTCGCTAACTTACCAGCTATACCTTGAAAGCCCACTGAGCCTGACTTTTTACACTTTGAAAACAGGGTGACCATCTCCATGCAATGTGTATCTGGTTCAGGGCTTAAAGTTGAAATACAGTCATTGTGCTGCCATGCGATTTTAGTCTTTATGAATTTTGCTTAGGCAAGTAATTGATGTACTTTATACTGGTTAATGACATTGAGTGTAATTATATCCTAAGAGTGGTTTAAGTCTACCATTAATTTAATTGAAGCATATTTCATTTAAAACTTTAATGAACAGAGTAACACAATTTTTTGGTCTAATTTTTCTCATATTGCTACTAAGGTAAACCTTTTTGGTGGTTTTCACTTGTAGCATGACCACTGATTGTTGTAGTAACATGTCATATCACATGTGGCTGAGAAGGGATGGCCTTGTGTAGTGCGTAAGCAGTATTATTCTACCTGTCTACCAGGATACCTTCCAGGTTCAATGCTAGCATATTGGCTTTATTACCTGAAGCAGGTTCCTTTATTTTTAGTGTGCATTTCATTTGTAAAATAAGTTTGATAGTACACGTCTTTAAAACAAGTATCAAAAATTACCACTTTTGTTTTTGAATCATCTTTGCCTAAGAAATACAATGGCAGTAAGAAAGATGAAATCAAATTTGCACTTCTTACTATATCTTACACTAAATGTTCTATGGAAGTATATCTGTTTAACCTGTAATAATAGAGTCAATTATAGAAGATGCAAGTATCATGTTGTCTTAAAAAAATTATGATAGGAGATATATATGTTTTCCATATCACCATTCTAAGACTTCTATAATTTACTAGGCTAATGAAACACCAAATTTTCAGCTTCAAGGAGACAGTTCAGGAATATAATATCTTACCAAATGCTATAGGATAATTACCCAGGAAGATATTTTTATGGTATTATATAGCCTAAGAATAATTTTACCAAATTATTCCTAAGTCTATTCTATATTTACCATTTATAAACACACATCTTTCATGGAACACAGTACCTTGAAAAATAATTAAAATACTCACAGTATTTTAAATATTGGCTTTCCTAAGACATGATTATTTTCACAAGTTTAGCCTATTTGTGTTATTCTGAATCTGTGTATATGCATTAATTTACTTTCATTCCCCTCCCTCATTTTATTTTGTAGCATTTGACTATAGGAGAGAACCTATAAATATATGACAGTTTAAATATATGACAGTATAAATATATGACAGTTTCTCTTATGTTTGAGCCCTCAGTCCTGTGAGCTCAAGGTATTAAGCAGAGCAAACTCTATTGTTGCTGAGTGTACAACAGTGTTTTCTAGGTAGTTCTCTTTTATGTGTACAAAACATCCTTTGTGCCTTGTATGTTTATATGAAATTTAATAACTTTGTCATGAAATTTTTATTTGAAAAGATGGAAGATGATAGGAATGAATTTTTGTTATTATTATTATGTTATTTTGAGTTTGGGTCAAAATATCCGGTTAGAGAAAGTCTCAATATTGTGAAACTTTAAAAAAATTGTATACTTTTATTCCCGGATGTCAAGAAAGTGAGCCTGACTTCACTTTTTCTCCCGCGTGCTTCCCTTTTTCTTTAGAATGCTAAGGCATTAATCTTCACTTGCCCACCTGCGTATGTAAGGAGGAAACTCTGGAGAACACCCAAGCCAGACTCCAAAAAATTGGGAATAACACAAAATTGCCTTCAAACTCTTCAACCTTAGATTTTTAATGTCAGCAAAATTATCCTTCTTGCTTTTCGCCAGGGAAGCAGTTTGGAAGAATGAGATGAGAACATTTTCTTTAAGTAAACTATAGACATATAACTATTTGTAGTGACTTTTCCTTTTGCTGTGCAGCAACTGCGTGTGCTTGACACATCCCAGCTACTGTTATTGTCATACTATTATACCTAAAAGTATTATTGCTGGTTTATGTGGGCACACTCTCTTAATATACACCAGTATGTCATCAGTTCCTTCAACAAACATAGCAATTGTTGCAAAGTAGATAAGGAAAAAATTTAAGACGACCCGTAATGCTGTTTATCTCTGGCTGTTTATCACAGTGGTCAGTGTCAGAACCAGAAAGGAAAATGCATAGTAGCGATTTGATCTGTTAGGGTTTTGAAACCGAATTCATGCAAACAGGGCTACTGGCATAAAAGTTGCTCCAACTTTTACCGTATGAATTATTCTAGAAAAGACCTTTCTTAGTGTTTAGATAGAGCTGACTTGCCTTCTTCCTGTCCCCTCGAGTACCCTAAAATATGAGCTTGTTTATGGCTTTTAATAAGGTTGTTCATACTTTATACCAAATATAATAAAACAAAATGGTCCCGGGAAATACTTCTTCTAAAATTTCTATATGATCTTATGTTTGGGAAAATCCGAAAACTGTTTTCTCCCTGTCTTGTCTAAGCCAATAGATGAGAGAGAGAGAGAAAGTGTATGTGTTCCACACTATTGTGAGTACTTCCGAAGGGCAGGGAGTCATCATTTTCTAGTCCATAAAGCAGTACGCATAGGTACATAGCAGGTGCTCAATAAATGTTTGAATTTAAATTCATAGAAGACAATTTGTTGGAGAAACCAATTTTTGTTTAAATACTTAATATAGATTCCTTTTCTCTCCAAACCACGTCCTCTCGTATTTTATCTTAGAAATTCAGTGATTGCTTTCTCGGTGAGCTGAGAAAGAGTTCAAAATGAGCAGCTGCTGTTTCCCCCGAATGGATGTGTGGCTGAGTTCTGCAGATAATTTTTATAAATTCCCACTATGGGTTTAGGATTGGAGCCGGGGTTGTGTATGGGTGTCATGGACAGGACTTGTTTGCCAGGCTTACATTTTCTCACTGTGACCCCTCCTTTTGTCATAAAGGATTTCCTTAGTCTGACTTGTCCTTTCGAATTGAATCTTTCTTGAACCAGCTCAATTCTGTAAGCGCACCTGATTTTTTACAAGCATAAAGGAGAACAATTATTTGCATTTGAGCGAGTATGAATAGCAAAAACATTTTCTTTTCTAGGCAGTGAAAAGCCAGGAAATAGATAAAGAAATTACTTTCAATGTTTCTTGAAGGGTAGCTCAACAAATACCAAATGCCATCAGAAAACCTATGAAAATATTGACTTCATGGTGTCTCATTCCTTTCTGTTTAGTGGATCTACACCAGATCTGAGGCAATTTCCATTTAAATAAATACCCCTAAAGCCTTCGCAGTATTCACAGAGTGTGTGCTTTGTGCATTGCATGATAACATTGTGAATGTCTTTGAATTACTCTTTGCTTTTCTAGTCAGCTATAAGATTAAAAACCAAATTATTTTATTTTCCCAAGACCAAAATTAATTGTAAATATGTCTTATTATGCCAGGTAATAGGCTGCTGTTTTTATTAGTCTACAAATACTATACTTCCATTTTCACTAGAGTGCCACTTTCTTATAAATTAAATCCCAAAGAAGAAAGATGAGTTTGGCATCCAATTAAGCTGGAACTTATTTTATTATATTCCCTTCTCTCAGAATCTCCTCCATCCCCTTCCACACTTTTGGATAAGGGTTTATAGTCTTTCGAAACATAAATATTCCAGAAAAGTTATGTGATTTACCTTTTAAACCTAATAAACCATCGTAGCACATTATTCTAGTTTCCTTTTAAATAAATCCTACAGCCCTATTTTAAAATGCAAGAAATTGTCTAGGTAAAGGTTATAAGTAGTGGAATGCCAAGACAGCATCTATTATATTTAACATGTAACTTGAATGATGAATTTATAATAAAACTAATACTTTTGGTCTCTTCATGGCTCTTCTCATAACTCCAGGAACTGTGTTAGGCTTCACAGGTGCATTATCTTTTATAATATGATAACCCTATGAAGAAAATATTATTATTCCCTTTTGAAAGTGACAAAATTTGCCTGAGGTCATGAGGCTCATGTCTGTCCACTCCAAATCTACGCTTTTAAGTGCCACATGACACACACTTCCGTGATGGCCTTTGGTAGGAGAGATCACAGTTAAAGTTAGCAGTAAGATCCTTCATGACCTTCACACTCAACCGCAAGCTCCACTGAGTACACTTGTAGATTTTCTAGACTTAAGCATGAATATAATCTTCCTATTACAATGATGGCGGACGTTTCCTGTCATGCCGTATGCTGAATGTCAATAATGTACACTCAACACGTACTCATTCATTCCACATGACAATTTAAGAGAAAGGTTTCTTATTTTCCCTCTTATTCAAAAAGTAGCTACTGAGGCTTGGCACATAGTAGATGGCAGGAAGGGATTAAATCCAACCCCCCACCAAAAAGCAGAAAAATGAAAATTATAGAGAAGCTTAAGATCATCTGTAACTAACTTTTTTCACCTGGGTAGAACCCCTATTAGCTGCATTTCTGCTTCCAAATCCTGTGCCTACACGTGGATAGATATGCAGGTAGGTAAGGAAAATACTCTTGTAGAAAAATTGGGTTATACTATACGTAATACTTGGCAAGTCATTTTCCACTGAACAACAAATGAGGACAACTTTTCATATCAATAATGAGAGTTGTCCTTTGCTTTTTAAGGGCCACATAAACATGCACGAGATGGTTATTCCCTAATTTAGTTAATCCCTCATGGTTGGACATTTGGGTTTTTTATATATATACTATTAGAAACAAATGGAGTTTAGTTTGGGATGCCACCCTTTAATAAGCTATCAAATTTGACCCGAATCAGCAAATCCTCTTGTGGCAAATGGGAAAAAGTTCTATGAAAAGCCAGTAAATCAAGTTAAAGCAAAAGCTTCAGTTCAGTCAAACTTGAGATGACGCTTACAACCAAGATAGATTTCTAAAGAAATGTGGCAGCCTCTAGTCTTTCCCTTGTGTGCAAGAAAATTCTCCATGTGTCATTCCTTACCTGTGGTTTGGAGGTAGACACTGCCTCCTATCCCATAGCCCCGCCTGCAGCTTTGGCTGTGCCTAGCAGTAAATAAGGGATGCATCTGCACTTCCGTTGTTTGTCCTGAGAATATTCCAAGGGATGAGAAATGGTATATATACCTAAGCCAGAGCCTATCTTTTTCTCAGAAACATTCATCATTTATTCATCCTAAAAATATTCACCGATTGCTTCCTGTGTGTCATAAATGGTCTTTGCCTTCCAGAGCAAACAGGATGTCAGTGTCAGGATGCTGTTGGCTGCAGTAACTGAAGTTCCCAAGCATCTTACAAAGGAAGGTTGCTTATTGTCTTATGTAACAATTTCTCCAGTAGGGCAGACTACAGGCCTGATTCCATCCCCCCATGATTCTCTGCTCAGCCCTTCTTTGCAGGACTCTGTCCCTAGGCCAGCTCCAAGATGGATGTAGCAGTTCAGGCCACACATCCTGACACCACAGTGATCAGAGGCAGAAATAACTCAGTCTCATGATGTCTCTCTCTAAAAGTGAAGAAACCATTCTTAGAAGCATTGCCACCTGAAGCCATCCCAGATCTCACTGGCCAGGTCCCTGGGCAGGTCTGGTGTGCTACCCACCCTTTCATCACTGACCAGATATCCACCCACGAAGAGCTGGGTGAGGTCAACCTCTGGGAAGTTCATGGTCTGGTGGAGAACAGAGAGATACCGGAGCACAATCTGTGATCTCAGAAGGAAGTTGGGAAGAAAAGGGTGCAGTCTTGTGGAAACAGGCACGCAGCAGTGACACAAATAATTACCCAGGCAGATAGAGCAGCAAGGATAAAGGCCTTGAGGCAGAAATGATGAGTTTCTTGCATTTGAAGAATAAAACAAGGAGCAGAATTGGAGTCAGTGAGTGGCCGGAGATGGGGCCAATCACGTACCTCTGAGTTAAGGTGAAGACTCTCTAGAGCCTTAAGAGCAGGAGGGACCCACTGGGCTTTTAGAAGGAGACATACTTTGACTCACGGAAGTGAGATATTATTGGCTGCAATGTGGAGGACTTAGGGAGGAGTAGCAAGAGCAGGAACACAGAAGCTGATGGAGTGGGTGACTAGTCTACTGAGGAGAGAAGCGGATGAATGGGGAATGGTTCATAGTTACAACTCATTGCCAAGACTGGTCAAAAGTATCTGGCAGAGGTATGGGAGAAGGTGACGTCAAGGACACCTTGGGTGTTTCTCTCAGAGCAATTAAGTCACTGGCATTGCCATTATTGAAGAATGACGCGGGTAAGAATAATTTGCTTTCAGTAGAGTGAATCTGAGGAGCCTCTGAGGTATTATTTGGAAATGAAGAGTAGTAGTAATACCAGCGGTGATTCAGACAGTGTTCCAAATCTTTATATTTGTGTGAAATAATCTAATTTTCACAGTAACTTCATGAGGCACATCCTGTTATGATCCTCATTTTACAGATGTAGTAACTGAGACCCAAAGAATTTAGGTAACACAGCCAGCATTCCACAGCTGGCAATGCTGGCAATTAGAAGAGTCTTTCGAGGCTGAAAGTGCCAATTTGGAAATATTCAGATTAGCGATGGTAATTAAGGCATGGGGGTAAATGAAATTGTCTAGGGAGAGCTGAACCCTGGGAAATTCCATGATTTAAATGAAAACCTGAGAGATAAAAGAATACGGTAGAGGATAAGAGAAGTGCATCGGTAGGTCTGTAAATCTTCCTGCAGATTGGCTTCTTTGAAATGAACGTTCAAGTGTTAAAAATGTTTTTAAAAATCATTAAAGCCTTTTGCTTCTCTGCAGACTAAGAAACAGCTTATAAAGGGTTCTAAAATTCTGCCAGAGAAAGTGAAATATGGACATGTATGTTAGCACTTGATGTTCTGCCACTTACAAATTATATAGTTTGTATAAACTCAGGCAAGTCACTTCTTTGCATTAGGATTAGGTTCAGCTGCTAAAACAAACTCGAAATAGTAATAACTTACACAAGATAGGGATTTATTTCTCTCTCATATAAAAGAAGGACAGAGGTGGTCACTTCAAGGGTACTATGTATGGTGGCTCCACAAAGTTCTTCAAGACCCAAGCTGACCCCAGCTTACTAGTCCAACATTACCATGAGGTGGCCCTTATCTTCCAAAGTGGCTGCCACCTTCCAGCCATCATATCTCTGATCTAGAAAACTGTATGAAGGGAAAAGCAGACCAAAGAAATGGCATGGCTCTTCTCCTTAGGTGGACTTCTCAGAAGTCACTTGGTTAACGCTTTGGTTTATGTCTCACTGGTCAAACTTGATAACATAGGTCATACATATCGTCAGAGGTGGCTGGGAAACAGTCTTTTATCAGGGAAAAAAAATCAAGAGCCATTCATTAAAAAGAAAGGGAAGAATGAATTTGGCAGGCAACCAGCTGTCTCTGCACTGTCAGCTTGCTTTTTTGTAAAATAGGGTTTGAAATATTCACTTCACCTCTCTTATTGATTTATTGTAGGGATCAAATCATATAATAACTGGGAAAGTGCTTGGTATGTGGTAAAACACTAGTCAAATGGTAGCTGTGAGGGTGGCCATTGATGACTCCTATACACAGGAGGCACTTAAATACGCTTTGCATGAGACAATCTTGAAAAATTAATTTTCATTAATTTGTAAGGTCAAAGCAAGAGACATGAATTGGTGAGAGATAAAGAATATTTTTCTACAAATCTTGTATTTCAATGACCAAGACTTCTTTTTGCTTTTAGAGTAAATTTCAGCATAGTCAAGATTGATGTTTGATGATCTCTCCCGTAAAACTTCTACATATTGCCTACTCTCTGCTGAGCTCCGGCACTGTCCGGGGAGTGTTCTCTGGTAGCTGAACTGGAACCATCACTTGTGGGGACTGCACCTCGTGTCATTAACCCACCTGGTCCTCGCCATTCTGACTTACTGGCAACATAGCTAGGATTCCGGTCTAAGGTGGCTCGTGGTGACTACCTTTAAGGGAGTGTCTCTTTCACTCAGAAACGAATTGCAAGGATCATTAAGAAACAAAATGAAAAAATAACAGATCATTTTAGATACTGCAGCTACTTACTGTGTTTGTAGATTCCCAGTCGTGGGTAAAAGTAAATTTGGTTTCTTTTCCTGTTAATTTCTGACTACTCAGGATTTATTTTATCTGTGAACATTGACATGCTTTTTAAATTTTGCGTTTGGCTCCAGAAACAGACGATACTTTTTGCATTAAATAATTTGAGATTATTCTGTCACACAGAGCAAAGAGTTGCTATTATTTTGTACTGTGGATGTGTTTTAATGGGCCCAACATCAATTTCAAATTCCTCTAAAAATGAAATAGTGTTTGCTTTCACGTGGTACTTCTCATTTTAGGATTTTAAAGAGAGAGAAACTTTCTCTTCCTTCTTCCAAAGCCCCTATACCATTGTTCGAGTTGTACAAAAAAATGCTTAACAGCTATTTGCTTTGTCCCTGTGTTGTAATTTCTGGCACCCACGGTCCATGGTATGGCCCCAGAGTGCCTGAAAGGACAGAAATGAGGCCAGCAATCCTGACATCGGCTTGTGCCTTGTTAACACCCTTTTTTCTGTTTCTTGACCTGATGCCTCATTGTGGAATGCTTAGAAATTTTGGAAAAAGAAAAAGAGATTAGCTAGCCCAAGTAGAGCTAGGCAAGCTAGGCGAGTTTCATGGTGTAGCCTAAAGAAAAACTGAAAAGATGATATATAAATTAAAACTGTATTGCGAGTAAAGCAGGAACAAACGGTGGACAGATTGTGAGTCCAAATTCGAGCTAATCATTCAACTTGAGCAACTTGAGGAAAATTCCCACTAGGAACTGGTGCCGCTCAGTTAGCTTCATTGATGCTCTGGAAGATGAGCCCTCCGGGATAGTCATTAACTGCACTTTCTGATGCCTTCCAGCTAAGATACATCAGCACTCCCCATACTCCGACACACTTACACACCTTCAGATGAAATTCAAAACGAATCAAGTCTGTTACAGAGTAACAGGCATAAGTAATCAACACCCTACATTTGCAGTGAGAAAATCTTTAATGAGTACCCACTAAATGCCACTTATTATACTAGAATTTTCACCTGTTAATATAATGATCATATCTACACTCAGAGAGGCAGATATTATCTTCATTTGTAGTCAAGGAAATGCAGTCCTGACAGTTTAATTAACTTGCTCCTGGTCACAGAGCTAAGTGAAGATTGGCAATTAAACCTTGACGTCCAAAACCCAAATTCCAGGCTCTGGGGTTGATACATTCAGTCATTAGGACAAAAGAATTTAAAAATAAGAATGTAAAAGTGGACACTAAATCTAAATGTGAATTCAGAACTTCTTATGGGCAAAATTAACCAGTGACTTTACCTGTTGAGAACTCTTTAAAATTTTTCCATTTTTCACGCAAAGGAATAATAAATGGCACCAAAGAAATTAATAGGACAAAAAGAACAGGACATTTGCCTCTGTAAAAAGACTAATGAAACTCAATTTATGTGTCCCGAGACAAGGGAAATTAAGAATTCCTTGTGAAAGCCTCCACAAATATATGAGCAGTATTCCTTATTTTCTGAATAATAGCCCAGCATGTGTTATGGAGCAGTTGGTAGTAATTAATACACACACACACACACACACACAACACACAAAGGGTAAGAAAACAAGGGTGTTCCAGCAGGGATCGGCACCCTTGCAAAAATATTCTTTCCAGAAATACTATTTGGATTTTACCTAGTCACTATGCAAATGACAAATGACACTGAAAAATCGGTCTGGGTGGTGGTAGGAGCTACATAAGGAATCTGTGTAATGTCATCAGACAGAGAAAATGAGAAATTTGAGCTTAAAAGGAAGTAGACTCCAGAAATGATTCTTACATGGAATGCAAGGTTTCATAAGGTTCTCTATCATCCTATACTTAATGGGTAACTGAGTGGCTATTATCATGAGATTTTGGAATGATTTCCAGGGTGAAAAAAGGCCCAGGAGTGTATTAACCTTGACAGTACTATTGGAGACAAAGACTACAGAGGGTTGAGTCTAAAACCTGCACAGTCTGGTCTTGCTTATTCTCAAGAGATTCAAGGAGACATGAGGTGTAAGAGACAACTGGTCTCAAGACTCAGGAATCCTGGATCACCTTAACTCCCTGTAGGAGTGGGCACATTCTGGGCAAGTCACTTGACTCCTGTGTCTCATTTCTTGTCACCATAGAATGGAATAAGAAAGTCACCAACTCAGCAGTTGGCAAGGTGTGTTCCATGGTATCCTGCAGGGAAATGCCAACCAACCATCCTTGTGCTAAATTAAGTTTGGGGAACAAAGGGTTAAACAGAGTTTAAAAGGTTTATTGCAGACCTTCTCAGAGCCTTAAAGGGGCCAAATTATATTTCAGTTTTGCCTAGAAGAGAAAATAGCACGTTAATTATAATTGTGGGAAACAAAGTTAGGAACCCACCCTACCTACATATGCTTTGTTACCACCCTTTTTTTCCTTTTCTTGACCTGATGCCTCATCATTGAATGCTTAGAAACTTTGGAAAGGGAAAAAGAGACTAGCTAGCCCAAGTAGAGCTAGGCGAGTTTCATGGTGTAGCCTAAAGGAAAACTGAAAAGATGATAAAAAGTTAAAGCTGTATTGCGATCTGATGAGGTAATAGACTTGGTAAGGTAAAAGCACTTAGAATAAAGCACTACATGAACAGGAGGAATTTTAAATGAATTCTCAAAGATTTGAGGGAGACACCACTGAATCATGACTTAATTCTCTACTGTAGGGAGAAATTCCTCTTTCACCGTGTACCTAAAGGCCATGGATCTAGTGAGAGAGAAAAGAGTAGGACGCTAGGCTTCTGTAGGAAATGTTGCAAGTGTGTGTCTTCAAGTGTGATTCTCAGAATGTTGCCATCAGAATTACCTGGGCTGCTTATTATGTATTCACGTTCCTGGGTCAGTGGGTGTAAGATGGAGACCAGGCACCAAAATTTTTAACAGTACTTCAGTTGATACTTATACACACTGAAGTTTGAAATCCACAGTCTGGAGAGTCTCAGCCCAGCTCAAACCCTCCAAAACTTCTTAGATTCATGTAATTCCTTAAGGGCCATCCTAAGGGTGAAGTGGTAAGGAACTTTACCCCTAAAGGAATCCCTGTCGGCGCGGTGGCCTGTCTGGTATCAGAGGAGACATTTCATTTTTAGATAACTTTTGTTGAGCCTATGTTCTATGCCCAGAAATGGTGCTTTAATATATACTTATCAATCTACAAATCAATATTATCTCCATTTTACAGAGAGGAAGCTGATGGGACGTTCCAAAGGTCACAGAATAATTCATTAGAGCTCTTTTGGTTGCACATAAAAGAGAATCCAAACTAGCTTAAGTAAAAAGAATTCACTGGTTCATGCAAGGAAAATATCCTGGGTTATAATGGGTTTCAGGCAGGGCTGGATCCAGGGGCCCAAATGATGTAATGAGTTTTCAATCCCACCAGAGTTATCCTCTGCTCTGTTTTTCTCTGTCTCAGCTCAAGTCTTAGGCAGCCTGTCCTCTCAAAGTGCCAGAGAAATTACCAGCAGCTTCATGCTATAGGACAGTGTTTTCTAACCTGCAACACACTTGAACCTATAGATAAGCTTCTGTGGCACACTTAAATTATGTTGATTAAAAAAGGAGTAAAAAAAAAGAATATACTTATGGTGCTTTGAACTTCTGTTGAAAATAATTTAATGATCTTTAAAATTTTTCACAGTATACCAGTTGAAAATCCCTACTATAAGACAAGGGTTGGGCCAACTGTCTGTTTTTGTAAATAAAGTTTTATTGCAACACAGTTGTGCCCACTTGTGTACATTTGTCTATGGCAGTTTTCATGGTGCAACAGCAGAGTTGCATACTTGAAGCAGAGACTGTATAGACCATAAAGTTTAAAGTAGTTCCTATTTGGCATAACAGAAAGAGTTTGCTGACCCCTGCAGGAGAAACCGGGCTTTGTTGAGGTCTTATTAGAATCTGTAAAAGGCCCTATTTATTTAACCGCAAGAAGCTACCGAACCCTGGGGTCTGAGGTTTTAAGATGAACAAAGAGCCTACATTATTTAAAGATTGTTGCTTGGGGTTAACACAAGACTTGAGAGTCATTTACAATTAAAATAAGTTCCTCCATTCCCAACATAAAACATATTCTATAGATTAAATGAACAATAGAATGTTTTATAAGTTTTTGTAGTCATTACATGTGTTAGTGGTTGAAGGTTAGATTCCTGGGAGATAAAACAGGAATTTTGTATTGAATAGCTCAGGAAGAACTTTGCTAATAACATCTATTATCTCAATAAGTCTGACAGCACAGAGCCGCATAATTTTAAATTTAAATAAGAACTTTCCCCCTATCTGTCTGGTCTGTTAGCGATGCTCTTTGTTCATTGACTGCCTGTTGTCATGGAATATAAATATCCTCATTCTCCCAGCACAGTACTTAGAAAATATGAAGTATTTGATATAGTAGGATTGTTTCTTCTCTTGCCACCATGACCTAGAAATTCTTCTACTGTTAACCAAGGCTGAGTGAAGGTTTTTATGTTTACAGCCCCTACTTTGACTAGGCTCAAAGCCTGCTCTGATCTGCAATCGTAGTTGAAAGGGCATGTTCATCAATAGTCCCAACAAAGCCCCCAGTTGAGTCTCATTGTCTGAGTGGATTACTGGGGTGGAGAGTGGAGATGAAGTGCTCCTATTAGCCAGCACTCAGGGACATGTCCACCTCTGGCATCAAGACTGAGATGAACGCTCCCAGGACCACCTGGCATGGGCAGGGCGGAGAGGTGACTCTGGAGAAGAATGAACCCTGTGCTGCCTGTTGGAAAGCCAGAAGGAACTCGTATCTACCAGCAGCTATTAAGAGGTAGATTCTGCATCTGAACCGGCACCTTCCTGATTCTATAGCATTCTTTCCACTGTGCATAATGTATAGCATTTTCTAAGTGAAACAGGTCTGGGCCTATTCTGGGCCTAACTGGCACCTGTGACGTAGGTGCTTAGTAGAGGTGATGTTCACTGGCTCCTAGTGTCCTGGTGACCCAGGGTGGCTATTCTCCAGAGCACTCATGTATAAGGTGTACATCTGTATTATGTACATCTATATTTTGACAGCACCTCTTTTCTCTTGCTAGAGTAGGATCAATTTATATTGGAAGCTATTTTGTAGCCTTTTCAAAAAAGAAGCTCATCTCTCATCTGTGAAGTCTTCCTTTTACTTTAGTTAATAACATGGGGATTCAATAGGCCAGACGTTCACTGACTGGGGAGATATTCTCGAAAATAGACGTGTCTTAATTAAAAGCACTTGCTTCTCCTGAGAATCCCTTCTTCCTATTTATTAGTCCCCTCCCAATTTCCCATCTGTAAATGGGGACATAGTATAATGCTGGCTGGTAAGAGTAATGTGAGGATGCTATACGGCAGTATTTTTTGACCTTTTTTTATCTCCTGGCACACTTGAACCTATAGTCAAACTTCCATGGCACATTTAAATTATGTTGATCAAAAAAAAAAAAAGTGAAAAAAAGAATATACTTACTGTGCTTTGAACTTCTTTTGTAAATAATTTAATTAATGGTCTTTACAATTTTTCGTAGCACAACTAAGATCCTCTCACAGTAAACCAGGGTGCTGCAGGGCTTAGATCAGTGCCTGGCACAGACTCCGTGACTTAGCACTATTACTATTGTCGTTGTCATCCGCGTCACCATTGCCGTCATCACTGTCATCAGCATTCATGCCTGAGGAAACACTGTCCTGTTGAGAATCTCCCCTCCTGTTAGAAGAAACTGAAAACCCCTTTCACCATATGCAGAGGGCCACAGGTCATACTGTGCATAGCCCTTTCTCATACAGTGGCCTAAGACTCCAGAACCGAGAGCTGTCTACTTTACTCTCTTTAAAACCTGCACATCCTGCAGCCCTGGGATGTGTGGACATCCTCATTTTGGTATTGGATGCTTATAGACCAGACTAACAGAAACATGCCTTGAGCCGTCTTTGGACATACAGTCCCACGAATTCCCCTGCCTTCCTTTCTTCTTCTGTTATCATCACAGTATCCTGCCAAGGCACCAATACAAGACAGTGCAGGAGGCAGCGGCTTGCCTGTGAATGCATCCCTAGGAACCTGCTCCCAGCGAGGGCTGGGGCAGCTGCCTTATACCAGGCAGAACGCTCTAGAGCCAGAAGTAAAGGAAGAATTTGGCCAAGTGCCTGAGAAAATGCCCTGGGAAATAGCAGTTAGGTGTGTGCAGCCCTTCTCTTCTCCCACCATCACCTAGCCCACGGAACTGTCTTGTACTGGCACACACATTATTGGTTCCTTCCCCGTGAGAAATACTCTTCTCATAGCAATAAGGCTGATTAGCAACTCGCTCAGTATAATTGTCCCTCCTGAGGCGGTAGGGAAGACTGTCCGAAGTCACGATGTGGTGCGGTTGTACATCGTTTGTGGGGAAAGCACACGGCATTTCCCCTGTGGTCCTAGGTAGGAAAGGTAGCTGCCTGTGTGCCCACCAGAGTTCCCGCCTCATCCCCACAGGGGCCTGCAATCCTCAAGTCATCTTTGGATTTAGACAGATAAACCCTTTGTTAAATGCTGCTGCTATCTCATTACCATATGCTAAGCCAGTCTCAGTGTTCAGAGCTTAGTTCTAATATAGACATGGATCAGATCCCTCTTTGGTTGGTAAGGGGTTGGGCAGAGGAGGCTGAAAGAACAGGGTAAGGTCACTGAAGGTCAGGGGTCCTCCTACTGACCGGTGTTAACGTGAGTGTGCGTTCAGCCATCGCGTCTGTGTTTAGTAGCTCTTGGGCAACATGACAGTGCCGGTTTATCTTCCAGCTCCTTAGAGACCTGTACTTGTTCCCTAAGTCAGGTACCCTTTCTGGGCCAAAAGAGCTTCTATTTGCCCCATGACTTTCCCCTGTAGTGCCCAACCCTTCTTCTCGCCACTCTCCTATTTCTAGCCCCCATCCCTTTTCTCACTTCAACTTGTGAGAAAAGGCAGAAGCTCCAGATTTTTAGAATAAACATGTTTCCCTCTTCTTCTTCTTCTTTTTTTTTTAAATATGTCTAGTTAATACCGATCAATCTTAGGTTGTCGGAAACTCTTCAAAGAGATCTGGTCTTCATGAGGGAGTATGGTCTGATTTATTATAGAGTGAAACAGGAAAATACTGTCCTCCTGTGCCTGGTCACTCGTATCCACCCCTCATTTCCTCATGAGAAAGTCGCTCTGTAAATATCAAAATACATTTATGAAAGGAGAAAGCCACAATTGTCCAGGACTTTCTGAATCGCCGAGCGCCTGTGCGCCCTCATTTTACAGATGCAAGAAGAGGAAGTGCTGCCCGTGGGAGAAAGGTGCCAGCCCAGGGCCTGCTCACGTCAGCATGGGGAGCCGACCATCACCCTGACCACCATCCTGATCTGTGGCTCCCATGCCTAGGGTGGGGAACTAACAATATGTAACCCCTTCGAATGGAAAGGAAAAGTGAACGTTATCAGGTCCAGTGACAGGAGCGTTCTATTATTGAGTTTACTTGGAGTTAAGAAAAAAGACTGGTTCTTGGTACCCTCAATGATTCCCCAACCATAAAAAAAAGAAAAAAAAGAATCTACTATATGAAAATCAGGTCCTCCAAAACCCCCAGGCACACTTGGCGCATGGAGAGAGCTCCAGTGGGCCCCAAATGCCTACCCTCTGTCTCTGGTGCTCACTGCAGCCAGACAGCAGTGCGGTCACTGTGGCTTCCTTTACTGCAGATTGCCTTGTGGGATACTGTACAACTAACACTTTGTAGGCCAGCAGAAAGCCAGAGTTAGTACCCTGCTTGGATGAGCCTTTTGAAAGGCACACAACTATAAGAAATAGAATGGGAAGCCTGTCTGCTGAAGCACCTCTGGCTCACCTGCGTGTGTCACTGAGTGTCCTAAGGACCCACCAGAAGCAACCCCAGGCTGCCACAGGGGCTGGGGTTCAGGGTGCCAGCAAGCTCAGGTACTTCATTTCTTGGTAATTAAAATCATGCCTATGTCAAATGTTTTCTTTCTGGCTTTTCTAAAGGGAAAGAAAAATAATCTCCTAGCCATTTCCCACCCCCATGGATAAAACAAGACCCAGTCATGTCATAGAAAAGAGCCCAAATTGTCTAGTCTCTCAAAAAGTGTTGCCTTAGATGGAAGAGCTAGAAGGACTGCTGGAGCTCTCGGGGCAGGAGGCTAGCTCTCCGGCTCAGCCAGCTGAGTGAGCGCGGCCGCCCAGCTTCCTGCAGCATGCTCGGCCCTGGCAGTTGACATTGGAGCCAATAAACGTGTAAGTGAGCATTTTCTTCAGACAATCACCCGCGCCCCTCCTTAGCAGCGCCTTGGAGCGGTTCTTAGCAAAGCAGCCTTTACATGATCTGTTTCCAGGAGAAGCTGTTTATGATTCCTAAACCCAGCTGACCTGCACCCCTTCCCTCCCATTCGTCTTTATTCTATTCCCTCTCTGGGCCCTGTGGAAGAAGCCCACTTTATTCTGTACCCTATTTTGTTTTCTTTTGCTTTCCTTCCTTTTCAGATTGTATTCACGAGTTGGCTCTTTCCTCAGTCTTAAGCTTTCCAATTTCATTATCTGATTTCATTATCAGTCAGGCAGAGAGGTAGCCCTATCCTCAAGTAAATTGGGGGAAAATGTAATATGGGTGATTAAAATATAAATCAACTGAACCTAATGTAATCCAGCCTGCTCAATAATCTACTGTACTTAAGAGCTAAACATCTTGAACTTAATAATATAGTTATTAAGGATTCATTTAACTGTCGAGTCCTAATTATGCCTTTATAATGTTCTGTCTGTTCCTTGCCACTCTGGGTTTTACAAAGGCACTCCTAATTTCTTATAATTATAATTTGTATCTATTTCTTAAAGACGTGATTGTGAAACAGCCTTTTGGTTAGAGGGGTACATTTTTCTTAAGACAAACAGTGACACTTATTTTCACACCTCTTGAGATGCATGTGAACCAAATCAAAATGCAGTCACTCACTTATCTATTTAATAAGTCACTATGTAGTGCCAATTAGGAGGCGAACTCAGCAGCAACCCTGAATAATTCCTATCTTGATTTTTTGGTAAGGATTCTTTCTGTGTATAATCTCTCTTTAACCTTCAGTAGATGTTGTAAGTTGACCGACCTCAGAAAATCCTCAAACTGAATAGTTTTAAAAGTTTATCTGTTTGTCTTAGGCTTTTTTGAGAATCAAAGAAAGATACGAAATTTTCCAACCAAATGCAGGTATGCAAATGCGGTAGGAGCTCTGTAAGTTGACCATCCAAGGGGACTATAGCGAACTGGTCAGCAGGAGGAACTAGGCCTGCTGTACTGATGGTACATGTGGTGCATGTCCGGTCTACGGAAATTAGGTCAACTCGAAGTGGTCAAGGTAGGGAGGTGGTTCACTACAGAGGTTCTGCTATATACATGAAACTCTGCATATTAGTGCCTCAGCGGAGCCCACCGAAGCTCCCTGGGATCCAGCCATCCCAGGATGAGCTTGCTGCTACAGGGAATATTTCATTTTGGTTGTGGCATGTGTTTGGAGAAGTATAAGAAGGTAATTCTGAGCAGCTCTCTCAGGTGGAGGCTCTTGAGGTCGGGAAATTAGAACTTTCTACTACACACTCTGGGAAGCCACTGACAGTGTCTGCAAAGAAGCAGGCTTCTGGGAAAGTAATCTAGCAGGAGTATAAGGGAGAGATTTGAAAGCAGGAGGTGGGAAATACAAGGCTTGGAGGCTTGTAAAATCTGGACAAGCAGCAGTCAGGCTGTAAGAGCAGGTGAGAAATGGGAAAAACGTGATGAATGAGAAAGTGACTGTGTGGGAATCAGGCCCCTACACTGTGTGGATTTTGCTTCCTGCCTGGACTGAAAACCTCTTTGCTGTGGCTCCTCCCACATGTGGCTCCACCCAGCTTCCAGCATTGCTAAAGAAGCACCGTCTCAGACATCCCATAACGTCTACAAAAGGTAACATCCGACTTCAGCATTGCCTGGGAGGTCAGTTTACTTGCCTGATTTCACTTCCTTTCTTATTCTTTATTGTAGCTGTCTGTGTTTTGTTTTGTTTTTAAACCCCTTTCCTTAGCCTTTCTGCAATCCAAACTTACTTAAAACCTTCTGAGTCTTTTATCTTGTTCCTTCAGCCTCTGATAATCCATTTTACCCACTGCTGCTAGATTTACGTCCCTGAGGCCCTCATCTGATCAGTGCCATTTGTGTTCGGAGACCTCAGTTCAAACTTCCAATCACTGAGCATGAAGTCTTCCGATGACTAGTATTTCCCCGTGTACCTTTGAGCCCACCTCCTCTTCTCCTTCCTAAGAACACTGTTTCTGAATTTCTTATTCTCTTTCCTACATCTTCCATCTCTCATTCTCCACTGGCTCTTGCAGCTCAGCTACTGTCCAGATCAGGTCTTCCCTTTCCCACCCTGAAAATTTCTTCTCAGTAATTTACCTTAGGAAATACAATTTAAACCCCTAGAGAGCCTTTGCGAAATGGCTCATTCTCTGGCTCCAGGGTCCTTGTCAGGAAGCTACCATCCTATCCCCCTTCTTACTTTAGCAAAGTTCTTTAAAATACACAAAATTGTCACACTGACCTCGTCATAAAAACCAAAAACTTTAGCCACCTTGCTGCTCTGTGCTGCCTCACATTTACCCAGAAGGTTACCAGATCTGCTGATTCTGAGTCTGGTCTTTCTCACCATTCCTCTGTCACGTCTCTGCTCAGATAGTTACAAAGATTGCAGTGACCTCCTTATTGTGTTCTCTGCCAAAAGTCAGTTTCCCCTTGGCTCATGTTGTATTTCTAAGAAACAAATCTAATCTAATTGTATCCTTAGCGTGGAACTTCCTGATCAGACCACCCCTCCCCCAGGTATGCTTGATCTACTTTACCAGGTTCCACTTATTCTTTTATTTTTTTTTCCCCAAAGCGTGAGCTTCTAGCATACTCTGTCATTTACTTGGTTTCAATGTTTATTATCTGCCCACTACCCCACCTCCCCAACAGAGATCCCTAAGTTGGTATTTTTATCTGTTTTGTCTACTAATACAGCCTGAGAGTCTGGTACAGCATGAGCAGACAATAAATATTGGTAGAATGTAATAATGTCAATTTCCCATTTTCAAAATCTCATCCTTATCCCTCTGCTCAGGGGAGAAAACCTTTCAAAGGCTTGCATGGTCTGGCTCCAGCCTCACCCACCCGCCTCTCTCATCACAGGCACTTCGTCTCAGGACACGTAACTGATGCTCCAGCTCCTCTGAGGTCCTTGGAGTGTCTAGACATGCCGTGCTCAGTGAGTGCCTCCTGTTCCCTTTGGGTCTGCTTCTCAAAGCTCAGGGATCCACTTTCCCCTCTTCATCTTGCATGGAAAACAGTTCTTCTTCTTTTAATACCTACCCAAAGAGGACCTCCCCGGGCGTCTTCTCCAACACTGTGAAGCAGAATTAGTCATTCTCGCCTCTCTGCTCTGTTGAGTTTTCCAGCGCTGCCTTGCTGTGGCATGATTTCACACACTGACACCCCCACTGCCATCTCTTCCTCAGGACTCCAGGCTCCAGACCATGTCCAGTTCTTCAGCGTGTCCCCCCCAGAAATGATCACAGCATTTGGAAGAGAATTAAGTGGCCACTTGACTAAATGATTGGGAAGAGGAGCTCCCAGTGGGATGAAAGATGTAGTCAAAAATTTAAGTGTGCTTTTCATTGCAACATGTTCAAATCATTGCTCTCCTCACCCCACACCTGTGCTGACCCTCGTGTTTCGTGTCTGAGTGAAGGAAGGGCATCACTCTGTTGGCATGGAGCTGGGAGCTGGGAACGATCGGCCTCCTGTCCTCCAGGTCACTCACCCAGTCTCTAAGCTCTCTTGATCTCTTTGAACACTCTTCCTCTCAGCCCTCCTGCCAGGAGCCTGCACCAACCCATCACATCTGTCATTGGTGTTCACTGTACACTGCCTGGCACACAGTCGAGGCTCCATATACATTTGTTGAATGAATGGATCTCCACATTTTCTGATGACCACAGGTAGACCATTCGGCCACAGCTTGAGCTTGCAAGGACTGCCTAAGATGCAAAACTCTGGATGAATTCTCTGAGGGACAGTGAGGCGAAATGGGGTGGTTTGGGCTTTGCCACTGCTTTAGATGTAATTTTCTTTTCTGGAAAATTGAGTTCCTTCCACCCCCTGGATTTTTTTGCCAATGAGTTTATTTTCTCTGATAATTTCTGTCTTAAAAATTCAATATATTTACCTCATTGGAATACATAAATCCTCATGTAACTTGGAAAAGAGTTGGTCATATTTATTCCAGGTGGCAAAAAAAAAAAAAAAAAAGGTTGGGGTCATTGTGGCCTTCCAAGGAGGGTCTACGAGGCATTATGAGATCAAAAGTCTTAATGTCCTCAAATGTTCAGTTATTGCAAGTAGTCTTTATGTTCCCTAAAGATACTCCCAGCTCTCAATTTCTAGGAAATTTTTTTTTTAACAAGATGTCAGGAGAAAAACAACTAGTATAATAAGGCAATTATAAAATCTAATGGAAGTGTGAGTAATTCTAAAATTCAGTCAGGAACCCTAAGGAACAGCCACTTGATCAGGAGATCTCGTGGCTTCCGAGGGTCTGGGGAGAATGGGAATAGAAAGTGGAGAGCAATGAGGGTGGAGGCATTGGCTTTGAGTAGACAGTCGGTAATTGTTTTCTCCCTTTTTTTTTTTCCTCAGCAGATAGTGCTATAGTGATTGCATCTGCCAAGTCTTACTTAGAAATTGCTGGACCAGTGTTTACACTGACTCCCATTTGAATCTTCTGATGGCCTCTCCCTGCCTCGCGGGGGAGTTTCTGATGTATCAGGAGAGCCCCTCCCCAGCCTCCTCCTCAAGTCCAAGTGAAGATTGGGGTGTTGCGAAACCCTGGCACTTGGCCGACTGTCCCCCTGGCACTTAGCCTTTAGAACACATTGGTATGACTCCCCTTCCAAAAGGCAAAAAGAGAAACGGAACTCTTGTCATGTGGTCTCTGTTATCTGTAACCATGGAAAACGTTGGCCATCTGTGAGGTTTCCATTTTAACACTTTTTTTCCTCTCTTTATTTTCATCTGTTTCTTGGGAAAACAAGCTGAGGAAGTGGAGAGGCTGGCTGCGATGCGTTCTGACTCCCTGGTCCCAGGTACCCACACCCCCCCTATCCGGAGGAGAAGTAAGCTTGCCAACCTGGGGAGGATTTTCAAGCCGTGGAAATGGAGGAAGAAGAAAAGCGAAAAGTTCAAGCACACATCAGCAGGTAAGATGATTTTTGTTTTACGTTTCTCATTGGGCATTTGATGACTTCCACCTTATATCTTAATTAGTAGAATTTAGTTACTACAGGCTGTCTGAACCAAAGGAAAAAAATCAAGCCATGGAATTGCGCTTGTCTTTAATAAAATTCTTTAATACGATGAAGAATGACTTTTATATGTTTTCTCATATCTCAGGAGTCTTTTTGTTTGTTAGCTTGTTTTTTTAATTAAAGAATCACCACTTTTTATTTCACCTATAAATACTCTGAATTTAAAAGTCCACCTTTTCTATAATTGAATGCTTTCATTCTAGCATTGACAATCCATTTCTTCTTATTCATCCTATTTTCACTGCTCCAGTAAAAGTGAACACACAGCAGAAAATAAGTCATATATGGTTGTTGGCAGATAAGAATAGGTTATTTCATGGAGAAAAAATCTTGAGTAAATGACTCTTGGACATGTCAGGAAAACAAAGAATGGAAGTGAATCATCATTTATAGTGGCAGAGATAACTTTATAGTTCATAACTCAGAGGACAGCAAGGAAATGTGGAGAAAGTCAGCACTGCTAGGGGAATAAGGGCATAGATCCTGGCTTTAGGGTGCCAGTTTACACCCTGGCTCTCATACTTGCCAGTTATAGGACCTTGTACCTCTTGTCTGTAAAACAGGGGAGGAATAGTACATCCCTTGGTTAGTATTTGTGGAGAATTTAGGTGGTACCATCGATGGATATTTTTTAAATAAGTAAAGAGAGACACAAAGAGTTTTGTTTTCAACCTGTTGAGTTTGAGATGAGATGTGGAAAAGCAATACAGATTCTTTTTTTTTTTTTTGTCTTAGTATACTTGGGTAGCTTAAATGATAGAAATTTATTTCTCATAGTTCTAGATGCTGGACATCCACAGTTAAGGTTTTGACCAGGTAGGTTTTATTCCGAGGCCTCGTCTCTGCTTTCAAGTGGCCATCATCTTTGTGGTCATGCACATGGCCTCTTGATTTTGTTTGCACAGAAAGCATAACTCTCTAGAGTCCCTTCTTATAAGGAAACTAACCCCATTTATGAGTGCCTCACCTTCATGACCCCATCTAACCCTAGTTACCTCTCAAATATCCCCATCTCCAAATATCATTACCCTAAGGGATTTAGGACTTCAGCATATGAATTTGGGAAGGATACAAGTCAGCCTGTAGTACTTTGTTTTGATTTTTCTAATTATGTACCCATTCATTCCCAGGCCTACCCCAAGGCTTTCATTTCCTTTTTCTTCTGCATCCTTAAAATCTCAACTTGATAATTGTCCTATTCAGAATTATCACCTCCTTTGTTTCTTAGGTTTTCTGTCTCTTTTTCTCATCTCCAAACTACCCTTGAAATAGGAGATGATCTGCTTCTTGTACCTGAATATTAATCTACAGATCTAGAGATCTGAGAATCTTAATGAAAAAAGTCTTGAAATCTTAAACAGTTCTCATAATAGACATCACTGTTCATGTTCTATGACTCTGTTTCTTTTTTTTCTTTTTCTTTCTTTCTTGTTTTTTTTTTTTTTTTTTTTTTTTGAGACAGAGTCTCAAGTTGTCACCCTGGGTAGAGTGCCATGGCATCATAACTCACAGCAACCTCCAACTATTGGGCTCAAGCGATCCTCTTGCCTCAGTTTTTCTATTTTTAGCAGAGACAGGGTCTCGCTTTTGCTCAGGCTGGTCTTGACCTCGTGAGCTCAAGCCATCCACCCGCCTCGGACCCCAGATTGCTAGGATTATAGGCATGAGCCACCACACCTGGCCTGTGACTCTGTTTCTTAAATGGAAGCCCCAACATCCTGATATAAGAATGGACCTCTGAATTTTTGAGGCACCTATAATTCTCACTACTCAGGAGGCTGAGGCGGGAGCATCACTTGAGCCCAGGAGTTTGAGGCTGCAGTGAGCTATGATGAAGCCCCTGCTATCTACTTGGGGTGACATAGTGAGATGATATCTCAAAAGAAAAAAAATGGAGTCTTCTGTAAGCACTGGGAAAAAAGTAACAAAGATAGGGTAAGAATGCAAGATCTCTTCCTGACTTTCCTGTGGAAAATGGTTTGTAATAATACAAAAACATTTAAATAATTGCCACTTGTCAGCATGAATCCCTGAATTATGGAGTAGTAGATGCCCTTCCTCCTTGTGTTTGACAAGGTCACAAGGCAAAGCCTCAGGGTTCCTCACATGACCAATTATGCCAGAGAAATTGGAAAACTTGTCCTCTGATAGATGCAAATATAATGGCATCAGATTACTAATGAATCATTAAAAATCTAAAAAATTTGGGGACAGAAAGAATTAAAATATGACAAGCAAAGTTGCTAACTTCACATCATTCTCATTAACTGTTCTTAGCAAGTTCTTACAATCTGTGTGGCAAGACTGATCAGTTTAACAGCGAAATGTGATATTTGCATATAATTTATTTTTTAAAAAGACATTCAATCCCTGAATTAGAGAAGGTAGAGAATACACTAGAGTATCTTTATAACATGATGAATGGATGGGTATATGACATGACTGAAACTATTGTAGTTTTTTAAAAAGAAATCAATGTTTTACCCTATAGCATTCTTTCTTAACTGGATTCAGAAATATTATTTCTTACTTTCAGAAAGGAGAAACTTTCTGTGCTAGTTCTTAGCGGAAAGGAAAGATTTGCCAACATAAAGATTTTCAACATGATAAGTTATACACATGTTTAAATAAATAATACTTTGCAAACTTTTCTGTGCGTGGATAAGAGTCATCTATTAAATGAATATATAAGAGGATTGATTGTGGGAATGTTAATTAGTTGGTCAATTCTGGCTGGTAGGCATATGTTTGTCTTATACATCTTTGTTGTTGAAGAAAAAAAGTACTCAATGCCACTTGTTAAAGATGAGAAGCAGACTTTACCCAAGACCATCATGATGGATACAAGGACCACTGCAATGAAGGCTTGCAGTGAGAGGAGAGAGATTGGGCTTAACTCTGATACAGAGTGGGTACGTGGGATTTACAGCCAAGGAGGAAATTACCAAGAGGAACTTCACCAGGAAGGAGAATTCTGGCTAACCCAACCTAACAGGGTTCTTATTGAAGACAGACCAGGTGATTAGATATCACGTGGGGAATGAGGAATCCAATTCGATATGAAGGATGATCAGATGTGGATGACATGGGATTCTGGTTAAACTGACTTACCAGGATTCTTGCTGAAATTGGACAATGCAAAAGGGACACAGAGATCCAGTCAGGTCTAGTTTGAAAAGTTAAGCATTTGGAGGGGAAATGAAGAGAAGTTGGTGAAGGAGTACAAAAATACAGTTAGATAGAAGGAATAAGTTCTGATTTTCAATAGTATGGTATATATAGTTAATGATAAATTTATACTATGTATTTAAAAATAGATAGAAGAAAAGAATTGTTGTGTTCCCAGCACAAAGAAAAAATGTTTGAAGTGACAGATTTCCCAGTTATTCTTGTTTGATTATTATCCATTAGATACACGTATCAAAATATTTATATGTACCTCCCAAATATATAACTATTCTACACTAATTAAAAAGAAGAAAAAAATAGTTTAGGTGATGCTGATTAGAGTTTGTTTAATGAGAAAATCTGTCAGTGTATGTATATAATGTCCTTTCTTTTTTTTTTTTTGAGACAGAGTTCATAGGTACAAGAATGTCCATGATTTTAAATACAAAGAATAAGTCCATATGTTGTATATATTGTATATGTATACTTAAAATTATAGCCTTTTTGAACATATAAAAGAACATCAACACGATGGATACTTGCTCTATTACCATTTCTGTATCGGGTTACATTTATAATTTGCCACAATTAGCTGTACTGTAGTTTTATTGTAACTCCAGTTATGGGGACATGTGTGTTTGTGTATACAACACCTTTCTACATCTAGAAGTATTATTTGCAAGTTGTTTAGCAAATAAGAAAACCAAAATGATGATCTCAACAGCTTCCTCAATTTTGTCATCAACGATCAATTACAAGAAGTTTTCAAAGATACCCACATATCTCATGCTACTCTTATACACATATCATTCCAATTCTGAGCTGAAGACTGCTGCTGTCCTTAAAACGCTTTGAGCATTGAGATCCAGAGGCCAGGCTCCAGTGGGTAGTGGAAGCACTATAAGACAAAGAATTGCTCTCAGCAGCATCCCTGCACCACAGGACAGTATGTGGAAAATAGCAATGGAGAGAACCTCAAATAATGGGTCCTCTGGGAGGTGATCCTTGCATGCCTCACAGCCTTCCCTCTGAAACCCTGTCCAGGGCCTGTGAGGCAATGAACTTGACACGTCCACTTTGTATGTGAGTCGGCAATGGGTGTCCACAGAGCATCTCCACATCTGCCCCAGGAATGAAGACAGATGATCACATACCCTCCAAAATAGAACAGACAGTGCCTCCTCAAAATAGTCAACTGCCACGATCTTATCCAAATTCCTTGAAAATGAGGACTATATTTATAGAAAAGTAGAACTGGCAGGCATAAACTGTGAAGACACCACTGAGTTATGCTTTTATTTCCTCTGGACAGACAATCATAAGCTGCAGGGGTTGGCCCTGGAAATCTACAATGTGTCAAAATTCCCTTTGTGCTTCTAAGATTTTCTGCATACCTAGGGCCTTGGAGGGGAAAAAAAAGAAAACATAGAAAACTTTTACTGAGTGCTTATCATGTGCTAGAATGTCATCTGGCTCTGGGAATTTATCTGAGTAAAACCAGACCTTGGCAGTAACCTCTTGCTATGCACATTATAGTGGGAGAGGCAGATGGTCAAATCGAAAAAATAAAAGCAAGATCACACTTGTGACAAAGGCAGTAAAGGAAAGGTACTTTGGAGAATGAGAGAGGGGCTGGACTTACTCTGAGGGTACAGGGATGCTTTCTTAAGGAAGAGAAATTTGGGCAGAAATTTGAGGAAAGCTTAGGAATTTAGAAAATGAACACTCCAGGCAGCAGAAAGAGCTATGCAAAGGCCCTATGGTAGAAGAAGCAGGGGTGAGCATTCTAGGAAAGCCAGAAAGACCAGTACCTGGAGAACGGGGAGCTGAGACTGGTGTGGGCTGAGGCTGCAGAGGTGACGACAGACCTGGCCTCTCACTGGTTCTGCATCACATAGAACAAATTACACAAGAGTGTGAGTGACTGCAGACAGACCTTTAGGAGGCCACTGTACACATGATAGTAGCTTGAACTAATATCTGGTAGTAGAAAGTGATACACGTGGGAGAGTGTATGTGGAGCAGATGATAGGACTTAGCAATGGTATGCATGTAGGAAGGAGAGATGGAAGCAGTATCACATTTGGAATGGAGTATTATCCATTTTTACCATTTGATCACCATATTATTTAGTCTTTAAAAACAGAGGGAAATCCTACCATTTGTGACAATGTGGGTGAACCTGGAGGACATTATGCTAAGTGAAATAAATAAGCCAGTCACAGTAGGACAAATTCTGCATGAGTCCACTTACATGAAGTATCTAAAAATAGGCAGACGCATGGAAGCAGAGAATAGAACGGTGGTTCCCAGGGGAGGAGGGAATGGGGAGTAGTTTCTCACTGGTTATAAAGGCTCGGTTATGTAAGAAGAACAGATCTGCTGGACAACACAGTGCCTGGGGTTAACAATACTGTATTGTGCACTTAAAAATGTGTTGAGAGGGTGGACCTTGTGTTGAGTATTCCTACCACCCACCACCCACAAAAGGAGTAGAAGGAAACTTTTGAAGGTGGTGGGTGCATTTATTATCTTGTTTGCAGTGATGATATCACAGGTTTATGCCTATGTCTAAACTCACGTGTATATTTAAACATGTGCAGTTTTTTTAATTCTATCTTAACAAAGTTGATCATTTCTTAAAAAGTAAGAACACGTTTAAAAAAGAGTTCTAGAGTTGGAGACCCTTGTGATGGTTTAGGGTATATGGTAGTGGCCTTTCCTGAGATGAGTACTTTGAAAGAATGGCAGGTTTAGAGGAGGAGAGGGCTGTGACTGCAATCTTAGATATGCAGATGTATGTTTGAGTCAACTTTGTGATATCCAGAGTTGGCAGCTGGATATATGGAGCAGAAAGGAGAGGTCTGGGCTGATATGTAAATTATGGGTCATGTGCATATGCAGACTTAGAGTGATGGCTGTATTTGAGATTGACCAGGAAATAAGTGTAGAATGGAAAGAAGAGAGGGCCGGCTAGGCACCTGTGGCTCAACGGGCTAAGGCACCAGCCACGTACACCTGAGCTGGCGGGTTCGAATCCAGCCCGGGCCCACCAAACAACAATGACGGCTGCAACCAAAAAATTGCTGGGCGTTGCGGCAAGCACCTATAGTCCCAGCTTCTTGGGAGGCGGAGGCAGGAGACTCGCTTGAGCCCAGGAATTGGAGGTTGCTGTGAGCTGTGATACAACAGCACTCTATCCAGGGTGACAGCTTGAGGCTCTGTCTCAAAAAAAAAAAAAAAAAAAAAGAAGAGAGGGCCATTGCCTGTCTCATAGGCAAAGGGAGAATGTTGTCACTGGCAACTAGATGGAGGGGGCTAAACCTATAAAGGAGATAGTCAGTGGCCGGAGAGGCAGGAGGAAGACCTGAAGGCTGAGATGTGGTGGAGGGCAGGGTCAGATGTCAAGGAGGTTGTGGTTAACCGTGGCCAATGCTGTGAAGTCAAGTGGAAGAAGTACTGAAAAGTGTCCGTTGATGTTCGTGGCTACACTCCACTAGAGATCCCTGGTGACTTAGCAAGAACTGTCTGGGTGGATTCTTTGGGACAGATGTGAGATTAGTGGAAAATGAAAAATGGGTGGGAAGTGAGGGGAAATGGGGATAAGTTTTTGAGAAGTTTGGTGAAATAGGTAAGAAAGAGACGACAAGATTGGGTGACTGCGGGGAAGGTGTGTTTGCGGAGGGATTGTATATGTGCCTTCTGATGAGTCGTCATGTTTTACGCTGGAAGATACATAAACACAAAAAGCCAATGTGAAAGATCCAGGGGAAGAGGAAATATATGAGACAAAAGCAATAGGGTATGGGTGCTGAGTAGTGAGGAGTAGCTGGGATGTAAAGCACAGAAGGAAGTGCTAGGGTCAGAAAAGGAATGAACTCCACCAAAACAGGAGGGGCACAGAGAGGCTGCCTGCAGGGGTGGGTGGATGATACTTTGGGTCCCCTATCCAGTGATGGCTGAGTTTTTTAGGTAACAAGTGTGGTCATCTCCTAATAGGAAGAGGAAGAGGGGTGGTGTACAGAGTCAAGCCTGGGTATTTTTGACTCTACATGATGCTGGTGACTCTCTTTCTTGGCTTTGGCTGTCCAGGTACAGCTATGGGTAAAGCAGATAATCGAGTCCATACAGACTGGCGTTTTGCCAGGTGAATGAAAGACAATAAGGGGGGACAAAGGGTATTTGCATTAGTTTCCTAAGGCTGCTGTGACAAATTAGTACACACTCAGCAGCTTAAAACAACAGAAATGATTCTCTCATAGTTCTAGAGGCCAGAAGTCCAAAGTCAAGGTGTTGGCAGGGCTAGTTTCTCCTAGAGCCTCAGAGAGGAAATCTGTTCCAGGTGCCTAGGGCTGCTGACACTTCTTGGCATTCCCTGACTTGTGGCTGTGTAACTCGAATCTCCACCTCCATCGTCACATTGCTTTCTTGAATTAGTGATTTTCAAGGTGGTGGAGTTATGTAAACAAAACACGGACTAAAAGCATGGGGTAGGCAGCCGAGGTGGAGGAACGAGTCAGGAGAGTGGGGATTGTCTTACTGAAAATATGGTAAATGAACTCACCAGCTAATAGACAAGCAACTTATTTGCAAAATTTGGTGATAACTTAATTTGCCATTTTGAATCAAGGAAGAAAAAGCTTTCCGTTTTGGTTTTAGCATTTAACTAATTGTTGTGCTGATGTTTCTTTGGAAAGATTTCCTGTGTTTTCTTTTTCTAACCGAGTTGTTTTAGTTTGTGATATTTTCAAGCCAATATAAGTACTGCAGTTTAATTGATTCATACAAAATCAAAGGTTCCTTTTAAATGTTTCACTTCAGCTATTAGCAGACCCCCATAATATAGGTAAAGTAGTGTTACAATGAGGCACCAGCTTTCAGGTAGTAATAATTGACTATTCCCCTGTCAAACAGTTGGGCACCTGAGAATCATAGCCTTAGTCTTTGCTTGTGCCAACGTCACCCAACTAATGGCATTAGTAAAGGGCTGGCCCTGAAATACATTGGCAGCTTTGTTGTTACTCATGATGGGTTCCAGAGACGACCTATTTGTTTATTTCCCCTATTTCTATCCAACACAAGACTGATATAAAGGTGTTTGTGGACAGGAGAGTCTTAGGTACTCACAAGAGTATAGAGCTCCAGCCTTTTCTTTAAACTCCCTTGCCTAAATGTCATTCTGCTATAAGTTCCTCTTAGCCTGAAATTCCTTAGTGAAGCAAGAGCCAACCAGCAACCTCGGCCTGTTAGCCAATGACTTTATCTAGTTTTCTAGCTCACCCTTTCCCATAGGGGTAGATAGACCCTGCTTTCTTTATTTCTTCTGTCATTTCATCCAGAGTTGTCAATGACTTTACCAACCACTAGGCCCCAGGAATCCCTGCAATGGAAGCCCCTGTATCTAGAAATATTCCTTTTAAATAAAACTTCTTGGGTAGTAAAGACCGTTTAATTGGATTCTGTCTTTAGGCTTCTGGACTCTTTAGGAAGAGTTTGCCCCTGATACCCTAGATGGTTGGCCCCCCTGCCAGCCCTATATTGCTTATTCCTACTTACTTATTCTCCTGGGAATTCCTAGCTTGTCATGTGATTAGGAGAGTACATCTGCAATTTTTGGATCAAAGAAATACTAAAGTTACATCAAGGCTTATCTTGACATCCTTGTGTAATGACATCCACTACTGTGTAGGATTGAAGATCACTGTTAATAAATGCAAGCATGGTCCAGCATAAGACTAGCTATGTCTATGGACCATCACTGGCACAGCTTTTGAGCTGGAAGTTTATATTCTTTCCACCCAGGCAAAATGATAAAACGGATAAGCTGGAAAAATTGATAATTATGAGTAGTCATTTGTGTGCTTGGAAGAGAGCTTGGCACAGACCTTTGTACCCTAACTTTGGTGTCTCCTTGGTGTTCCCATTTTTTAAACTAACAGAGTTATGTTAGCTACTTATTCAGAGCCTAAGCTTTTAGACTTCTATGTATAAACCATAGGAAGTTCATCAAGGATACTGGCTTAGTAGTTTGAATTTATTTATGCGCCAGACACTGCTATTGAAGTCCAAAGACTCTGAGAACTTAGGTGGACAGACCCAAATGAGGGACAAGTTACCAGGAAAGGTTTCCTGGAGAAATGGACATTGAGCCAAGGAGTTATCAATGAATGTAAGGAAGTCTTTTCTCATGTTGGACAGAAATGAACGTAAGAAAGGGGAAGAAAAAAGAGGTGGGCAGTCTTACAGTCTTAACAAGAGGTTGTGGCTTGGAAAGGATTGTTGGTAGGGAAAGAGAGTGGGGAGAGATGAGGTGGAAGCAGTGGACAAGGCTCTGCTCATGAAAGATCTCATGAGGTATACTAAGGAGTCTGGACATTATTCTAATGCAATGAATTATTCTAATTGCATTTTAGAAAGATCATTTTGTATAGTGTGAGAAAAGCTTGGAGTGGCACCAAATAGTGTTTTCAAATTTATAAGATAATTATATCTATAAATTTGTGTCTGTAATGAGAGGAAATTTACTTGTGATGTGATTAAGAAGTGTCCTCATTCCTTCACATCAAAAGAAATATCAAATGTCCCTATTGATTCTGAAAACAAGGAAACTGGTTAGCAGGTGGTTGATTATAATGTTGGAGAGAGGTGAAGATAGCCTTGACTAAAATGTTGACATTAGAAACTGGAGACTATGAACAGATCCAAGTGATATTTAGGGGACAGAAAGAGCAAGACTTGATTACAGATTGGATGTAGAAGATGGGAGAAGAATTAAAAATGCTTCAATTTCTAATTAAGTAATTAGCTGGATGGAGGTACCATTCACTATCTCAAGGGCATCAATGAAGAACAGATTTGGTGGGGAAATGACTTATTTATTCTGGAGCATGCTAGCTTTCATGTGCTTCTGAAACATTCAGGTGGAAGGAACATTGGGTTTAGAGAACTGGACTTGGGAGAGATCTGGCTAGAAATGCAGACTGGAGGTCATGGGCACCTGGAGAATCATGAAAGCCCAGTATGAAAACTCAAGAGGGAAAGCAGAGTAGAAAACACAGAGGGGCTGCAGCATCCCAGGACCACCAGGCTCTGAATGGAGCCAGATGGCTTGCTAGAGAGTATAGAGGAAAACCGGCAGGTGATGGTGTTTTCACCAAACCTCTCTTCTCTGGAGAATGTTCCAGAAGGGAGGAGAGTCTACTCCAGCAGGTCCTGACAAGATGATAAGGACTGAGATGAGTCCAGTGGGTTTAGTGACAACTCATCATTGGTATCCTTGGGGACTTTGGTTTTAGGGAAGCTGTGTGGCTGGGATTTAGACAACATATGGTTGAGGAGTAAATTAGAGGAGAGGAAGAAGTCTTCTTTTTTTTTTTTTTTTTTTGAGACAGTTTCACTTTGTCACCCTGGGTAGAGTGCCATGGTGTCACAGCTCTTGGGCTTAGGCGATTCTCTTGCCTCAGCCTCCTGAGTAGCTGGGACTATAGGCGCCTGCCACAATGCCCAGCTATTTTTTGGGCACTGCCCAGAAGAAGACTTCTTAAGAAATTTGCCTATAAGGGCGGCACCTGTGGCTCAAGGAGTAGGGCGCCAGCCCCATATACTAGAGGTGGCGGGTTCAAACCCAGCCCTGGCCAAAAAATAAAAATAAAAAAGCGCAACAACAAAAAAACAAATTTGCCTATAAGGGAAAAGGAGAAATATGTAGTAATCACTAAAAGGGAATGTGAGCTTGAGGAAGGTGTTTTTCTATTTACAATTGGTCAGATTGTGTCAAGCTGCAAAATTTGCATTAATACAGCTGTGGCATTCCCAGGGAAATTGAAACATCAGTGAAGTGACCATTAAACCAAATAAATATATTTCCACACATTTTTAAGCAATGACAATTCTCATGACTAGGAGAAAACAAACATTCAAATAATTGGAGCACTATTTTAGCATCTGATTTTTTTTTTAATTATTTTTTATTGAGTCATAGCTGTGTACAATAATTCAGTCATGGAGTACAGTGTGTGGGCTTCACATACAATCAGATATTTTTATCAACCTGATTGATATAACATTCATGATATTTTCTCATTTACTATGTGAAAACAATTTTGATCCGTATTTAAAAGTTAACAAACTGAATAGTGTTCAGCATCTGACTGGGTCACATATTCTCACTGGGTGATTTATCAGAGCATTTCATTTCTTAAAAAAAAAAAAAAAAGTCCACATGCAAAGAATATTTGTACTTATGTATTCATCAGGGCCCACAAAGAGAATTTTAAAGGGTTAGAAGGCAAAATAGGTCTAATATTTCTGTTTTTGTTTTTTGTTTTGTTTTGTTTTCTAAAGTCTATAATAGGTATAGACTAAATATGATGGAAATAGGTATCTTCTAGGACTGGTTATAAACGGTGTAATTGTTTCTTCTCAAAATGAACTGTATCTGGCATGCTTTCTTGTTAAGTCAAGACCAAAAATTCCTTATCAGTGGTGACTCTGCCTGTTTCCCTTTGTCTCCAGCGTTGAGCTTAGTACCTGGCACAGAGCAGGTGCCCAGTAAGTACCTACTGAACTGACAGTCAGTAAGGTGGCCAGCCAGCTATACTGTTGACCAAGATCTGAAAGAAGAGTTAGTTATCAATCTATAAAATGGAAAGTCTTGGCCTTGGAAGACTTTGCCATTATTCATGATTGTTTTTCAGTATATCAGAGTTAGGCTAAATGGGGGCACCTGGGAAAGTTAGATTGTTTGGTCAGCATTATTATTTAGGTCCACCATTGCTGTGTGGAGCCTTCCCCTCCCCCCACCCAAAACCATAGTGGCTTAAAACAACCATTGTAAAATCTCTTAGGGTCTGGGGATTGACTAAGCTCAGCTAGGTGGTTCTTCTGCTGGAATCTCTTGGAGTTGCTCATGCATTTACAGGCAGATGGGCTGAGAGTCATCTAAAGGCTCGAAGGCTCACCGGGGCATAGGATGAGCTGGGCCTCTCTCCCAGGCTATGTGGTGCCAGGGCATTTCCACGTGGCCTCTTCCCAAGGTCTCTCCAGCAGGCTGCTCAGTGACCCTGAGAGCACAAAAGAGACTTCCAGGCCTTTTTAAGACTTTGGTCCAGCCTAAGGTCACAATCACAGTATTCTAATGGTTAAAGAAAGTCATAGAACCAGCCTAGAATCATTGTCATAGTAAACAGGGGCATGAATTCCAGAGGATGGTTCCCTAGGGCCTTCTTTGGAAGCCGGCTACTACCTACCATTGTTCAAGGTGTAGCAAGACAACTGCTGCTGCTTTGTTTCCTTTCTCCCAGGTGGAATGTGACTCTACCATTTTATAAGGGTAATAGCAGTAGTAG